>CAXITT010000238.1:493747-527081 GCA_964033795.1 Lymnaea stagnalis | reverse complement strand
AGTTTTTCCAAAAAATGGGGGGGTTTTATTTGCGGGGGGGGGGGGGGGTGTGGGGGTCATCATTTATCAGGCAAAATATATGTATTAACATATCACTTTTTGGAAAGAGGGAGCCTAAATTCTGGCTTTGCCCTGGGCGCAGCTTTTGTTTACCACGGCCCCAATCTTGAGGAGAAGAGGAGATGAATTTCTTTTATTTGCAATAAAATGCTCACGCTGTGGTTTTGGAGTGTCTCGGAACAAAATTGGACTCAAAATCTGAAACGTGTATATAATAATGAGGGCTACATGAGATGTTTGAGACTTGGTGTATCTATGTCAATAAAACTGTCTTACGTATCCTGATAAACCAGATTTGATAAGATTACATTTTTATAATTACGAATTTGGTAGATTAACACTCTTCTTAAGATAATCACAAAATTTAAAAATTTAATCAATAAAACGAAGAAGGCAAATTTAAGTGTTGATTATTATCCTTATGTTTGGATGAAAAATAAGAATCTCAGAATTTAGGCCATAACTAAAAATACGCCCACACTATAAGAATCAGCCAACACAACCCTGGCATTTAGATCTAACATAAGAATTAGCCAGCACAACCCTAACATTTAGATCTAACATAAGAATCAGCCAGCACAGCCCTGGGATTTAGATCTAACATAAGAATCAGACAACACGACGCTGGCATTTAGATCTAACATAAGAATCAGCCAGCACAACCCTGGCATTTGGATCTAACATAAGAATCCGCCAACACAACCCTGGCATTTGGATCTAACATAAGAATCCGCCAACACAACCCTGGCATTTGGATCTAACATAAGAATCAGCCAACACAACCATGGCATTTAGATCTAACATAAGAATCAGCCAGCACAACCCTGGCATTTGGATCTAACATAAGAATGAGCCAGCACAACCCTGGCATTTAGATCTAACATAAGAATCAGCCAACACAACACTGGCATTTAGAACTTAAAATGTGTAGCGCCACAAGGGTTTTGCCATGCATGCACATAAAATATTGAAGAGAATTACGATGCATTACAACGTGTACAACATCAAGGGATCTTAATTAATCTTATTACTAAATGACGCACAACGTTAACAATTTATAAAATGGTAACCTATAGAATATGCCATCTTTAATGATGTTTAGTAAGCCTGAATGAGTTCATCAAATTCGTGCACCCTAGTTATCATTTACCCCAAAAAGTAACCCCTAGTTACATTTCACCAAATAAGTGCACCTTGTTTATCATATTAAATAACAGCGCACCTTGGATTAGACGTTCACCAAAATAACTTCACCTGGGGTCATCAAGTCATCAAATAAATATAAATTATTGTTCAGTTCACCAGCATCGCCCAAAAGTTCATGATCATCCCAATCAACAATAAACTCAATGAGAAATTAGAAGATTTAACCACTTGTTTATGTTAAAGTTGGGGAGGAGAGTATCAATGTAAGAGATTCGGAAACCGATGTCCCATTCGAACTGTATGATTCACAAGTCTTTTTTTTTTTTAAAGTATCGCTGGAGCAGACGTGTTGTTGTTTAATGTCTGTAAAATATTTTATAAAGGTTAACGTGAGTATAGGCCTACAACACGCGGTCGGCGTTGACCGATACACGCCAGAGGCCTACCGAGGGTGGGGAAAGACACGGCAAGTGCCGTGGGGAACCATTTGAAAGTGGCGCAAAAGCGGTGAGCCGGACAGAGCCCCTACGTCACACCTAAACCGAGTCGGTCTAAGTTTTGCCTTCTGGCCAGTTTCCTGGGGTAAAATGACTAATTCTGGGGACTAATCCCGAGTAATAATTAAAATCTTTATCCACATCCCTAACGACTTATATGTAATCTGTGCAGTTTTAAAAAGGGGAGCACACGAGGTAGGGGTCATTTCGAGCTTTGGTCAGCATACCTGCAGTGTGCCTTTGTTCAGTGCGGCCCATTGTAGAGGCAATTACGCCATTTTTATTTCTTTGTGGTTAGTAGGAACTTGTTGAGTGTTAGCATTAGAAGATTTCTGTTCAGACTTATAGCCAGGATAGAGTGTAGGATAACCTACAGCGTGTAGACTTATGCTCATGCTATTTTAAAGGTTAACATACAACCGTTAAATAAATTATTTAATAGGATTAATAAATAGATACCAGTGACCAGGGTTTGTGCGTAACAAACAACTGCATATCGTTCTGGGTACACATACTGCAATGCGCTTATAAAATAAGCTATTGATACAACAGTATACAACCAGCGAGTGTCCGTCAAATATGTGTAATAGGCTAACTTTCCTGCCTTGTGCTAAATTCTCACATAGGAAATAGTGCATGTGAGGATCACATCCCATATAATTTAACTATGATTCATTCTGCAATCTGCTGTTTTCTTAACAAGACACAGCGATGGACAGATACAAGTATCAAGCCAACGGTAGTCATTTACTGTCCCGCTATGTGTGCCTCTTACATAGACACCATACCTGGATGGCATACTATTATAACTTCAAGATCTTTAAAGTTTACGTTAGCCCTCACATCGCACTCTGGTTCTGTGTGTAGCATTAACACTGTGCACGTGTTTCAAATTAAACACTGCACGTGGTTTCTTTTATAGTTAAAACATTCGTAGTACAAGATAATTATCTTTGCCCTGTGTATGAACCAATACTACTTACGTATCACTTATCATGCTTTCTAGTTAAGTATATGTTGTCGCCACGTGTAATTACGTGGTTATGTAATATGTTTATTGTTAGCTATGTTAGTCAGGACATTGTTGACCTGTATTATTTGTTTATTTTCAGATATTGTCCTTTTTCTTTCTCTTCTTCTTTCCCTTTTTCTTGTTTTCGTCATAGTAGAACATTAATAAAGCTATAGTCCTCGAGACCTGATTGTTTCATTTTGATTTTATTTAAAAACTGTAAGCTACGTCACCACTCGGCTACAGTTGTTGGCGCTGCGAGCAGGGTCAATTTACACTACTACAGTGTTTTGGCGTTGTCACCTAAGTCAACCCTAAACCACCACACTACTACATTCTTATAAAGCTGCTTGGCCTGCGTTGAATGAGAAAAAATGCTGCACACGGATCTTCGGATTCCTCTTGTATCCTTGTATACTAAGTGGTAAATCCTATTCATATATAAATGGGTTTCTCAATTTTGACAGGGGCGCAGTATTAGTACTTGCCGTGGGCGCCATTTGTCATCGTTATGCATTTGAATAGTCCCCACCTGTTTTTTTTATTGAGCAGTCAATTTGGCCCACTACAAGCCGTTGAATCTAATTTAGAATATATGTATAGGTAGGGGTTTTGTTAATCGGGGTATAACTTTTAAAAAATGGTAATCCCTGAACTATTCCTTAAGGATATCATCTCGACGCATGTTAAGATATGCTTCAAGCCATCTCCAATCAACTCGGTGACATTCCGTACCAGCCCCCTTGATAATCCACGCATAGTGGAGAATTCCTTTTCTTGTTATCTCTGAAAATACAAGATAACACTATGGGGCGCGGCAAGTGGACGTTCTGACGTAAAGCTCAGTGGTTCTCAATCCAATAAACAGGCGGTCAACAAGAAAGATGGTTTAAATTTGAAATAAATTTAATTTACAAAAATATGATATAATAGTTTATCAACACTTCAAAAGCTCAGATATTTGACACATAAATGTCAAAAGTTTTGTCTTAAAACTACACCTTTTTTTTTTAAGCGCATAAAATCGACACGTAGTTTACGACTTGCCTAAATGTTGTAAACCAAATTGCGTCTGTGGCGATCAAACACTGCATCTCGTTTGGATAACTCTGCACTCTTTGATTGAAGAGGGGCTACTCTGGATACCGGTATATCACAGTTTTAGACGAACCACACACCTACACATTTCATTCATTTAAATGAACGTACCAAAATGTCAGCAGTGCACAGCACACAAGAAGTCAATGTATTTTCTGTAGGCGTAAGCATCGTTAATAGAAAACTCAGCCCATTGTCCCCGACAGGGCCTTGATCAACGGTTGGGGGTGGGTGGGTGGGGGGGGGGGGGACATCATTTTTGATAACTGCTTTCAGCCGACACATTCGTGAGTTCATCGTTTAGCGTGCTTGAAGCTGTCCCATGTCGTGTTCCGAACTAGCATTATTCTTATTTACGGCTTTGTCCACTTTTTAAGCATCGTTAATAGAAAACTCAGCCCATTGTCCCCGACAGGGCCTTGATCAACGGTTGGGGGTGGGTGGGTGGGGGGGGGGGAGACATCATTTTTGATAACTGCTTTCAGCCGACACATTCGTGAGTTCATCGTGTAGCGTGCTTGAAGCTGTCCCATGTCGTGTTCCGAACTAGCATTGTTCTTATTTACGGCTTTGTCCACTTTGTCGGCCTTGTCCCCTGTGCTGACCTTGCCCTCTGTGCCGACCTTGTCCTCTGTGCCGGCCTTGACCCTTGTGCCAACCTTGTCTCCCGTGTCGACCTTGTCCTCTGTGCCGACCTTGTCCTCTGTGCCGACCTTGTCCTCTGTGCCAACCTTGTCCTCTGTGCCGACCTTGTCCCCTGTGACGACCTTGTTCTCTGTGCCGACATTGTCCTCTGTGCCGACCTTGTCCTCTGTGCTGACATTTATCCCCTGCGACGGCATTTTCCCCACTGTGCCAGCATTGTCCATTGTCCCAATCGTGTCCACTGCTCTAGTCCTACCCTCTGTGCCGGTATGGTCTTCTGAGTAGATTTGTCTTAGCTCCCATTAGTAGCAAATGCTAATGTATGTCCGTTCTAAATAAAATAATATCTCTCGTCGCGTGACCTCGCAACCCTCCGGGCCTTGAGTACCCCATTAAGCGATATAAGTATGTGCCTAGCCTCCTTCCAGACCCATCCCCCCACTTTAGCTCTGACGCCGTCGGCGCCCTCGATTTATGCTCACATTTCTCCGATCATAATAACAGTACCTACACATTTGTGTTCTTATAAATCACTGCTAAAAGCAGGGTTGCTAGCCGTCCTTAATTTCAGGAAAGTCCATAAAAATTTGACCTAAAATAACACGAAATGCTACACACACACAACATCGACATACACCAACATCATAATATGGACGACATGGAGATTCCCTATGATGCATCTTGTGCAACATTACGTTAGAAAAAGTCACGAGAACCACGTGAGCACCAGTGGCATGACCACAAACTACTGCCAGATAAACATGACAGAACCGCAACCACAAATCACTCTATACAGCCAACCATTGCTGTACCTGGCATATGAGGACGACAGAACCACAACCACAAATCACTCTATAAAGTCAACCATTGCTTTACCTGACATATGAGGATGACAGAACCACAACCACCAATCACTCTATAAAGCCAAGCATTGCTGTACCTGGCATATGAGGACGACAGAACCACAACCACCAATCATTCTAAATAGCCAACCATTGGTGTACCTGGCATATGAGGACGACAGAACCACAACCACCAATCACTCTAAATAGCCAACCATTGGTGTACCTGGCATATGAGGACGACAGAACCACAACCACCAATCACTCTAAATAGCCAACCATTGGTGTACCTGGCATATGGGGGACGACAGAACCACAACCACCAATCACTCTCTATATATAGCCAACCTTTGCTGTACCTGGCATATGAGGACGACGTAGTGCTACTGGGCAGAAACAGCGATGATGCAATGATGTAATTTAAGCATTCAAGGAACTTGAAGAGGCCTCCGTTAAAACTGGTCTTGAGGTAAATGAAGCACAGACAGAATTTGAGACTGATGACGACATCAAAATAAGAAACCACAATATTGAGAAAGTGGATACTTTCGAATATCTAGGAGCTACTATAAACGAGCACACTGAAAAATTGGTCGCAAGTTGAATAAGCGATAACTGCAGGCAACCTTTCTTATTTCAGCCTTAAAAAAAGTTACTAGGAGGCGAAAACCTCTCAAGTAGAGCAAATGCGGCACTATACACCTCTATTATAGGACCAATTTAATTACGCGAGTGAGACTTGGGCCCTTACCAGAAAAGCAGAGAACCTGCTCAATACATGGGGGAGGAAAATCCTCAGGAAACGATATGGTCACGTGATAGACAGCGATGGACGATCCGTACAAAACAGAAGATTTATAAATTGTTCGACGACTCACACCTAGTCGCAACCATTTAAAAAAAAAAATTAAAAAAACAGACTACGCTGGACAGGTCACCTTCAGTAGATGCCGGATTGTAGAGCCGCAACCGTGATCTGCAGACAGAAACGAACGGCTCACCGGACGACCCAGAATGAGATGGACTGGCGATGTTGAGAAGGAATAGCACCAGCTGGGGTCCGGTCATGGAGGCGGGAAGCCACGGATTGATCCGAATGGAAGGATGTGGTGGAGCAGACCCGGGCTGTAGTGCCACTGATGATGATGGACGTGGACAGCCCGTTAGAACTTAAGGTTATCAACGGGAAATATAATTACATACATTTTACACGAAAATGATACGTTTTGCTCACTTGAAATGGGGACGTGGTGAGTGCCCCCTTATTGAATCGCAAATCCAATGTAACTAGGGTATTGTTCCGACAAACTTAAGCAAAACAAAAAAACAAAAAAAAAGCGCACGTCTTTAAAAAGCTTCCCCCTTTTCCTCCCCACGAAACAAACATTGCTTTAAAAAATAATCGAACATCAATTTTACCTTTACCAAAACTAAATATGCACGTGACTTTTGATAGTAACAAAAAATCTGTTAAGTTTATCGATGTCACAAGGATGAGCGATATCAATCTATCCATCAGTGCTGCGACTTATGTTCACTAGAAATGGAGATACTCGGATAGCGAGATAACGCGAGATCAAGCATTTTTTTAAAAAAAAACTTCTTTAAACAAAGAACATTGCGTCACAGTTATGACTTTTTAAACATTTATTGCGTAAAAATGATCTGCAAGTGGTTGACCAAGAAAACACAATTTAGGAGGGCACAGGGTGTTTGTTATAAATCCCATTCTTATGATGTTTATATTTCTATATGATTAGACTTACCATGCGTCGCGCTACTTTCGGAGACCTTCTGTCATTTTGGTGCCCCCCCCCCCCCCCCCTTTTTTTTTTTTTTTCTTTTTTTTTTTTTTTTTTTTTTTTTTTTTGGGTGCCCCCCCCCCCCCTTTTTTTTTTTTTGCATTCAAAGTTCATAGTTATTATTTTTCTTACATCACAAATTTGGGTCCCTTGAAACTACCCAAGGCCCCTGGAGCCGCATTGGTTGCAGGGCCCACGCGAAGGCTCCGCTGGGATCTTCCCGTCTCGACCTGCGTCTTACAAGTTGAGCAACCCTGTCCCAGCGCCCCGACTTCAAACAATATTTTTGTTAAGCAATAATTTATTTGCCACGTCTATGTTAGGTACTATTGCACACATTGCAAACACCATAGCTCGGATGGCATCGAATTCAAAGTAAATTACAGCTACAATTACATGAGTAAATACTGTAGGTGTCTTAGCTTGTAGTTGTATTACGCAATTATTAATAAGTCCTTTTGTAAAATCGGGCCTGATATCCGCTTGGAACCGTATCCGGAAATTTGATCGAAAGAAATTTTGTTGACGGTAAATTGATCGACGTAAATTTGGTCGAATCTTTTTTTTTTTCTTCAGTTTTTACGTTAAAATTTTGTTTCAGATTTCTTTTTGAACGCATTATTTTGTTTTACTATTTAGTATAGTGCGTTCAAAAAGAAATTTGACGAAAATTCTAACGTGCGAACTGAAAAAAAAAGACTTGACCAAAATTCGATCCATTCGATCAATTTACCGTCGACGAAATTTCTTTCGATCAAATTTCCGGTTACCACTTGAAACTTACATCCCCTACCGACTTCCTTTGATAAAAGTATTTGACTATGACAGAATTTATAACGAGTATTGTTTTCATATTGATAACACATTTCCTTTTACTAACTTACTAAAGATGTGAATAGATTTGGAAAGAAAAAAAGACTAAATATTTTTTAGAAAGTAGATTTAAGTGAGAAATAGGATAAAATGAATATTCTTTCTCTAATCTCAGCCTCCAGCGTTTGTAACTCTAACGTAAGCCTCTAGTTACATGACTCATTCTATCCCCAGCCTCTAGCTACATATGTCATTCTATCCCCAAATTCTAGCTACATATGCCATTCTATCCCCAACTTCTAGCTACATATGCCATTCTATCCCCAGCCTCTAGCTACACATGCCATTCTATCATCGGTCTCTAGTTATATATATCATTCTGTAAACAGCCCCTATTTACATGTATCATTATATCCTGGGGCTCTTGTCAAGTATAATAATATATCCTCCACCTCTAGTCACATATACCATTTTATCATCAGTCTCTAGTTATGTATGTCACTCTAGCCTCAGCCTCTTGCTAGGTATGTCCCTCTAGCTAGCTACTTCTGTCACTCTGTCCACAGCCTCTAGTTACGTATGTCGTTCTATCCTCAGCTTCTAACCAGGTCTGTCAATCTATTCGCAGCCCCTAGCCACGTGTGTCAATCTATCACCAGCCTATTAAAGCCATACATCTCACTCTATCCCCAGCCTCTATCTACGATTTTCATTTCATCCACAGCCTCTATAAACATATGTCACCCTTTCTTGTACGTATGTTACTATGTTACTCTATCTACAGCCTCTAGATACGTTTGTCCCTATAAATACCATTCTATCCACAGCCTCTAGCCACGTCTGTCCCTACGGTTGGCGAGACTACAGTGGCAGCCCGTCGTGCTATCTCATTACTGACTACCAGGTCAGGTACAACTTTGATAGTGCCGTAGACAGGTGTCTTGGATACGATTCTGATCTCATTGTCATCGATTCAAACAAAGAAATGGTAGGCCTGCTATAACAGTGAAAATGAGAAGAGAGAAGGAGGCCAACCATAAATGTTGTCATCCTATTTTTGCCAGTTATTTACACCCCCCCCCCCTTTTTTTTTCCAGCGTCACAAATGCGATACTAAATTATTCTCCATTATACCCAGGGCTCGGTTCGAAGAATCTCATGAGAACGGTGTTCCTTAACCCTCCTAATGGGTAACATCATTATGGATGACACCCCCCCCCCCAAATCTGTTACAAAGGGTACTAATTAAAATTACTATACCTCTTTCTCCTCCCGTAATGGAGAGACAGAGAGAGAGAGAGAGAAAGAGAGAGGGAGAGAGAGAGAGAGAGAGAGAGAGAGAGAGAGAGAGAGAATGCCTTTGATTTTCGTATATTAAGAATGTCTCAGAGTTTATAATATTCAAGTATAGATATGTTTATAATTTCTTTGTTTTGTTTATCAGCCAGCAACTTCAAGACTGCTCTTTCTTTTTGTCATTTAAACAAAAAAAATATTTCACACCTACTGGCATCTGAAATGCCAAATATTAAATTAAATGTGCGTTGTTTTTTTAAAAATTATAATGCAAGAAAATTTTAGCTTTACTTTAACAATAATCCATTCATTTCTAGTATTTCTTTAATATTTATGTTTAGAACTGGCTGGCGACCGAAATAGCCAACATAAGTTTCTCGGGCCTCCCGCCAAAAATGGCTTGGTGGGTGGGGCTTATTGACAGAGGTCAAGGCCAAGGGGTCAAGTATTTGAACAGTTCCAACGTGAACTTGTCCCTGATGTAAGTACACAGTATAAAATCACATGATAGCAGGTTTTTTTGTTGTTGTTGTTGCTTGTTTGTGATTTATCTCTGAGGTTCATACAGTTAAAGGCCCCAATTTCTTACATTGTGGATCCCCATTCTAGTGACTCTATAGCTGGGTTCCCGTATGGCCGTGCCACTAGTAGTTACTATTAGTGTTTCTTTTAAATAATTTCCTCGAGGGATAAAGGGGGGAGGGGGGAGTGGGGAGATATCAGATATTTTGGGGTGGGCAGAGGTTGTATCGTGGAAGGGAGTAAGGAAATTTTTTTTGCTCGTCCAGGGTGGCATTACAACTAGCTACGCCGCTAAGAGCCAAAATTGGCAACCAGGGCCAACTATACTGTCATTTTTTTCGGAAGGTGGGTCGGAAATCAAGGGCGCCGATGGCTCCTGGACGAAATGAGCGGGGGAGGGGTCATGGGAGCATATCCCCATAATTTGTATTATTTCAAAATCCAGAGGTGCATTTTGGCGCATACATTTATTCAGTGTTTCTATTAGATAATTTGAGCAGGGTCAAGGATTATTCAGTAGTCTGGCGTGGTGGGAAGAAAGGCATCTATTACCCTGCAAATTAGGCATTATGACGTCCAGTGCCATACATAAAGTGAATCTACCTCGGTTGTGGTGCACCCCAGGCTCTTGGCACAAGCTTAGATAAACCCCGGTATTTACACATTGTTCGGCGTGAAGCAGAAGCATAAATTGAGGGTGCCTAAGACCCCCAAGTAAAAGCGATTGCAGGGTCTGGGGAAGGAGCTCATAGAGTCCCCGCCGTGAAACTTTGGATAAAATCAAAATGCAATAATTCGTTTTGGTTTCGCATCGTACCACATTTAATCGGAGAGCAACAGGATAAATGCCAGTTTAAAAATTAGGTGTCCCTTGACCTCAATGCCATCATATGGGCCCTGCAACCCCTGCGGCTGCTGGAGGCCATGGATATAAAGGGACTAAAAGTAATCTTGGAGTTAAGTGCTTGATAAAAAAATGAATTTAAAAAAAAAAAAACATTGCACCCAAAAAGACTTCCATCACAACTGCTAAAATCATTTTTCATGCTGAACGAAAATAAAATAAAAAGAAATAATTAGCCTTTCTAAATAAGTCCATGTTTTACCAGAGAAAATAAAATATATTTAAAAACACCCGGTACTGTTTTGTAGAAAGGTATATACATTTTAATTTGTTTTTTAAACTGATCATTTGTATAAATCGTATAAGAATCGCACAGTTCTATTAAGAAGACATGACACATTTACAAAAGACATAAATTTAATGTTGGATGATAATCATGTTATGTGAGAGAAATCGTATAAATATAAAGTATACATTTCTTAATATTCAGTTGATTGAAATGTTTATATTGATTTTCAATTTTCTATAAATTTCTTCAGATTAATTACATCTTTAATCTACTACTTTAACTATTTTTAAAATCAAATCCATAGAATTTATTTTTAAATTGACGCTTTAAAAAAACAATTAAAAAATTATTTAAAAAAAAACAACTATAGCTCTAAAAAATGGAACTGACATGATAAACACAATTCTAGTTCACAAAAGCATCTTTTATACATATATTTTGCTACTGGATGTTTAAAAGCATGATGCTATCATGCAATTTATAATTAATACGCTGCCCTACTATAAAAGCTATTATCTTATGAAGAAAATCTATAGAGCAATCTTCGGGAGAAGGGGGGCGCTTGAAAGAAGCCCTGGTCTCGAGCTTCATAGTTATATGTCTAATGGGATATTCATGAGTCGTTATGCATAGTCGGATACGGATAACGTTGAGTGGTTGAGCATTATTCCCAGCCGATAATTATTTACTACCGCCAGTGCAGTCTTAAGTTCAAGGCATGAGCCCACTGGCCCTCACTGGGCACTGGTCCAGGGCCTCACGCTTCTAGGGGCCTCACGCTTCTAAGGGCCTTACAGTTCTAGTAGACTCACTCTGTTAGAGGCATCGTGATGCACATATTGTTAATGAATACTGAAATATTTTGGCAATTAAATATTATTTAAAAGTCAGTGGACAGCATGTTTCTCAATTTTAATACACGTTATAATCGGTACATTCCGAAATTAATATTATAATGCGAATCACAAGTTGGATCCTTCTTAAAGGGAAATAACTATCGTCAACAAGTTTTACTTCTGCCCGATATGATCGTATGAATCGGAAAAAAAGAAAAATAATTTGTGTTTACAATCATTTTATTCTAAGTGTTAGTCCAGGGCCGTAATAACCCTTGCTACGCTACTGCTCCTTACTCAGTAACGAAATTAGTGGAGAAAAGCAGTGCCATCTTTAAGGCACACTCCGCAGGTTACCCACTGCGCACTTGCCTAGGGAGGCGGCCTAGCCTAGCGAGGGCTAGACTATAGTTTAGTCAAAGGGGTTATAGTAGTTAGAAATTCCAAAGAAACTGTTTAAGTTACTGCAGTGATACAGATTTTCACGCTGTCACATTTTCCCTCAGCTAAGTCACATAAATAAATAGGCCTATATGACATCTTCTATAAATATTTCCCTTCTTTTTTATACAACTTCGATCGAATTTATAAAAAAAAATATATTTCTTTCAATGTCAATAAGTCAATAGACATAAAATCTATAGATTTTTTCTACAAAACATTATTTTTTCTCATTTTTGGTAACTGTAAATTTTGGGAAAACCTACTTAAGTTTTAAATTAAGTCCAAAATATTTTTTATGCTAACATACTAAAAGATTCTTTTTATTTTTTAAACAATTAACAATCAACTGCTTTGAACATAATTTTTTAAATTATTTATTTATATTCATTTATTGATGAATTAGTTTAAACAAATAGTTTTAAAGAAAATTATGAAACAACATTGCTATTTAGATACAACTAAAAATAAAAAGGAATTGTGTAACCCATGCATGGTCAAGGGAACCTAAATTTTAGCTAGCATCTGTTGCTAGCCAGTTAAGTATAGAATGATGCAAACCTAAATTCATGTATGCGCCAAAATGTATCCCCATCATTTTGAATTTATCAAAGATTTCCTGGGGAGTAGCTTACTGAGGCCTCTCTCCAGACCTTACCCCAGTTTCGTTCAGTGCCCTTGATCTCTTCCCCCTCCCCAATTAAAGTGACAGTACGGACACATTTTAGTCCAAAAAAAAAAGTGCTGGATATACGTAAATACAATGATTTTTTTGAACAACAAAATTATGATTTTCCTTACGTTTGGAAAATTTAGTTGGACTATAATGATTGTAGTGACGAAACTAAGTAGGGCACAAAGCATACTCTAAGGCTAATTAAGGGGGCTCCACTGCCAGAATGAATTTATGATTTTGTAAGGCCGTTGCGATGAAAACAGAGCTGGCCCTGGACATCAAAATTTCTAATTTCGGGGCTGATAGATGCCCTGCCGCCTCCCTTGAATGCCTGAAATATTATATCCACTCCCCCGCAGAAAAATTACCTAAGAGAAACTGGTCAAAACACATGGGCCAACCGAGGCCATTATACCTTTCATAACATTACTTAAATAGTAGGGTATAGACGGCCGTTCCCAGGAAAAGCGGTCCTCAGCGCACCGGTAAGACGATTTTGCAGCAACTGTCTCTGTAAAGTACATGGGATTTTATTGTTTAATTCACTATTAAGGGCCTATCTTAAAACAATTTTTCCACCCCCTTATAATGGCGTCACGGTTGATTGGCCCTCTTGCCCCATCCTTCTCATGGCCCTGAGTATGTAGAGGGTAGGGGTCTCAGTGCATCAATGTGCCCAAGGCCTCCGCTGCTGTAAAGACACCCCTTACTACTGCTATTCTAGCAATTAAAAAATAAAGAATATTGCAGAATTATGGGCTATATTGAACTGTAATTTTTAAAATTTTAACTGACTTTATTATGATAGTACAATTTTAAGTTTTGCTTTTATCTTATATTCTAAGAAGATGATTACATTCTTAGACATACCCATGGTTTAAGTCTAGTTCTCTATTCTGATTAGGTTTTTAAATAGTGCTACGTCGTTGGTTTTACTGACTAGTTCAGACACCAATTGACAGGAAGTAACTGTCAAGTTACCAACCAAGTATAGACCATCTCTCTCTCTCACCCCCCCACCCCCAGTATGTGTGGTTTGTACAGGTTTTTTATTGTATTATTCTTTTATAGCGCTGCCAAAGTACGATTTTTAACAAGCAGCTATATCACGGCCACGGGGGTCATGTGGTTACTCATCACAGATGATAAATTTCCGAACATGCCAAAACATCACCAATTTCAAATCTTATTTTAGATCTAAGCATCGCTGATGACAATTAATGTCTTAACAATTGTAGTCATGCAGGAATGTCTTACTGGAATGCCAATTCATAAAAGGGGGATTTTGTAAATACATTCATCAAATATTTAACTGGTTTCTTTTTTTTTTTACCAAAAAAAATCTTGTTGCTATTTATCAATGGTACTTACATCTTGTCTCGGTGACAATATCACTCTAGCCGATTTGTGTTGATAATTTACTTTTTTATCAACGTCATCATCACACAGTCCTTGGAACAATGACACAGTACCGACCCCGTCAAGCACTCAACAGTGTGCATATTTTGTCAATGGCACCATGGCCTTGTCCAACTGTACCAATTGGCTTGGATTCATTTGTGAAAGAACAAAGAGTAAGTATAGAGTTTATTATGAATTATGCATTTATTTGTTAAGTTTCTTCAATATGTCAGAAAGGACATTATCAAACGTTAAATGTAAATATTGAAATTGTCTGTTCATTGACTAATTTTTCAGTTGCTTTTTAGTCCTCATGACAGGAATTTATCTTGAGAATGTGGCTGTTTTTTACATGTAAAAATTGTAAACAATACATGAGCTCCATTATCATAGGAGAGCTTTATTCTTCTTTGATCCAGCATATCTTGACAATTTAGTGTTACTAAGTATTTTTTACATTAGTACATTTGGGAATTAATAACGCCCACTTCAGAGATATAGCTTTGTTGTTAATGGTTGTCTTAAATATTTGTTGAACACCAGATAGTTTAAAATAAATAAAAGACCGGATTAGTTGAACACTGGATTAGTTGAACACCATATAGTTGAAACACCTGGTAATCAGAACAGGAAATACATTTTTAAAAACTGTTTCAATTATGTTTCATTAAATTTTATTTGGGAAGGACATGTACAACGGCTGTCTGTTGTACAAGGGCTGTCAGCTGACACTTATGATGATGCTTTGTGTTATTTACCAGGCAAACCCGTCCTGTGTGATGCTGAGGAACAGTGGGTCTCTATTAATGGCACCTGTTTCAAGTACTTCAATTTAAACCAAACCTGGAGCGAGGCTGGGTAAGTCAACCTGGCATATTTCACAGAATTCTGTCTCATGACTATTACTATACTCTCAGGTACATCTGACCATCTCTTACAGAATTCTATCTCATGACTATTTCAATTCTCTCAGTTACATCTTAGTCTTAAGCACAGCAAAAGTTTATGGCATTTTGTGTACAATTTTTAATTTATTGCTATGGTTATATCATAGGTATTTCCAAGGTTTTCACTTAGTTGTTTTGTTCGGAGCAAAGTCTGATGTTGGAATTATTTGTATATTCATTTTCTGCTTCTTTCAAAACTCTGTCTTTAATTTCTAAAAAAACAGATGAGCCTTAGTCAAAATTAACAATTGATTTTAAAGTAAAGGCAGTGCCGTATTAACAGTAGGCTAATAGCTTCTATGGGTCCCTCAACATTCTCCAACGAATTTCACTAATAATACAAATGAATTACAAATTAGTTTATTTATTACAATAATAAATTAATAAATATTTACCAAAAATGATTTTAAAAGGTGGAATTTAGCAGCAGTCTGATTGCTGTGGGATGGAGTAAGATTTTTTTAGACCTGGGTGGGAGGGAAACACAGTATAATCAAGTTATTTGTGCAGCCAGTAAAGAAGTATAAATGAGAAAACGTATTGTAAACTACGCTTACCTTAGAGACATGTCAGTGCCTTCATCATTTAAGCAACGATTTATCAAATTTTACTTTTAATTTATAAGAGACACTTGCCATAGAAATGAGGGATCCCTGGCGAAGGTTGTGACAACCGAGGAGGCTGCTTACATATGGGACCAGTCCAAAGTGTTTTCAACGTCATCATGGATTGGTTTACAACTCAATGGGACCAATCAAAAGGTAAGGAATCAATAAGGGCCTTGTGACAAGGGCCCTGTGAACTATCCAACCAACAAGGTTGGTGGGTGAGCCAACGGATGTCTGCAAATGTGATGAGAAATGTGTCTGACAATGGGGTTATTTACAAAAATAATCTATTGCTTTTCAACTCATAATTAATGATGATAGTCAAATCTATAACTGTAATGAAGCTAGTCAAATATATAACTATAACAGCAAGCATTGATTATATATTTATGTTATCTCTCCTGAATAGACCTTTTTTAAAAAAAAATGGATCACTTTAAAATTTTCATAACGTTTATATAAATCTATGTGTCTTTTTGCTATATGCTTAAATTTATTAAAAAATTATTAAATGTATTTTTTTTTTTTTTTTTAAAAAGGGGAATATAAAAATTATTTCATTAACTAACAAATGACAGACAGGAGAGGACCAACAGGAAAGCAAAAGGGATCTTGAGTGTTCTATACAGTCAAATGTACATTGTATAATGAGAAGTTTTCTGAATCTACCACTGTTGTTTTAAGTTTATATCAAATATTGTACAATAACTAAATTGTGATAACTACACTAAATCCTATTGTCCTTACTACACTAAAAGACATTTCTTTACCACAGATCACTGTAAAACCTATTTTTCATTGCTACACTAACACCCGTTCTTACTATAATAAATCCCATTGTCATTACTACACTTACACCCATTGTTCTTAATTCAATAAAACCCATTGTCATTACTACAATAAAACTCATTGTCATTGCTGAACTTACACCCATTGTTCTTAATACAATAAAACCCATTGTCATTACGACAATAAAACTCATTGTCATTGCTGAACTTACACCCATTGTTCTTACTACAATAAAACCCATTGTCTTTACTACAATAAAACCCATGGTTATTACTACAATAAAACTGATTGTCATTGCTACACTTACACCCATTGTTCTTACTACAATAAAACCCATTGTCATTACTACAATAAAACTGATTGTCATTGCTACACTAACACCCATTGTTCTTACTACACTAAAACCCATTTTTTATCATAATCATACTAAACTAAATCATGATTCACATTATTTTTTCACTTGTTATTTCTCTAGTACCAATGGGTTGATGGCTCTTCTTTAAACGCTTCGATATCCTGGTGGGCTGATAATCAACCCATTAACCAAAGGTAAAGTAGGTTCTATTGTAAGTTTAGTCCTTTGTGATTTTTACAAATCATGTAAAAGATGACTGTATAATTGAAGGAACCCTTCAATTGTTCGCTATTTGGGTAGACTGCAATCAATCTTGCAAAGCTATCTTGTAACCTAATCATGTATTGAGTGTAATTTAACCTTTTTCAAATTAGTAAATTGTCATTAGAAATCAAATCTAAAAAGTATAATACCCTTACCCACAACATTTTTAAGATACCTAAGCTTATCTAAACATCATTTCAGAATATTTACCTGTGAAGTGGTCATAGACCTGTAAGATGGTCGTACACCTGTAGGATGGTCATATACCTGTAGGGTGGCCATTTTCCTGTATTGTGGTCATATACCTGTAGGATGACCATATACCCATAGGGTGGTCCAAATTCTCAAAGTATGAAAATAGTATGGTCTGACCCTTTTAGTTTGTACCAGAGGACACAAGAAAATAATTCCTGCAAATTTTCTTTTAAATTGAATCATATTTAGGGGTTGCTGAAGTAAGTTAGAGAGTCCCAAGCACATTTATGAGAAGACTGGGGGATCAAAGACAAAGTAAAGGCAATGTGCTTTGATATTAGTTCAATTAATACAGGTCTTAGAAGTGGATCCTGCATACTTTTAGAACAAAAATTGGGAAAGGAAAAACTGGAAAAACTTGCCTTGCGGCAACCATATAAGAGTATGGGAACTGCGTATTTGTACCCATCTTGAAGCGCTTCAAGCAATCATGGAGAAAAATTGATCAATCTGGTTATGACAGTGGAGCTATGACTGAAAAATTGTGGCCGTTTAAAATATGACGAGGACAGTCTTATGGAATTAGGAGCTGGGAGACTTGAATCAAACCAGGGATGAATTCAAGGAATTTCACAAGATAGCCATTTACCTCTGCTGTAGGTCTAAAGCATTTCACATTTTTAAAGTCTGCATTTCAAACTCACTGCAGGAGAGGAAATAAGATTTCGTGAAATGTGCATCTTCCTTATTAGGGTCTACATCAAGGCGCGGTTTAGTGCTCCATTATGCATTTTCTGCTTCTTATAATAGTCTAAAACTCCTTGAAAAACTAAGTGAATGTGAAAAGTTAAATGCTCCCCTGTACAAAGTTACCACCACGAAATTCAAAAGTCACTTTGTAGTATCTCAGTGAAGAGCTTGTGAAGTTGGCATTTTTTTGACGAAACTCTGTCACTGGAGACAAAGTGGACAATGTTGAAGCTTATTTATGAAAATGAAGGAATGGATGAACCTCCAAAACATAATGAGGCTGACTCCGAGAAATCTACTTTAAGGAAAATAGAACAATGTGTCATCAAAAACACAATGAATTTCTTCACTCTTTTGAACATCCAAGAGTTATCTAGAATCTGATCCAGAGACATGGATGCTGAGAGATCATTATTATAAACAAGCTAGAGAGGTTGTTAAAACAGTGAGGGTAGTTAATCACAATGCAGAGAGAGGCGTGACTCTCATGCCAGAGTTTAACAGCATTTAACTAGGAATGAGACTTGTTGGCCTTGACCTGACTTAAAGTAAACATATTTGGCCTCAGATGCCACTTTGGACATGAAAAGATAGCCACTGAGCTCTGAATTACACATCATGAATTTTAAGCTAAAAGTGTATGATTTTGTTTATATACAATTAATTCTATGTAATAGAAATAGTTTTAAGGACATGTTAATGGTCCACAATATAAAATACTATAATAATGAACTTATTTGTATATAAGGGTGTAATGAATAAATTTTAAATCTGTCAAGTTACCTGTAATTGTTAATAAAAATCCACAATATTTTGCATACATTGTTTTTTTTTTATATTATAAAGTATAACATATAGCTTTCTGAGCTTATATTAACATAATAACAGAACATGTACCTATTGATTTTATGTTACCTGAGCTTATCATAACATAAGCTATTAGGTATATGCTCTAATACGCTTTTCGATCCTCACAAACTCGCACAAACACAATCCATTCAGCCAATCCAAGTCTTCGATGTGTGCCTTCGTCAATGGAACCACTCGACGTCTATCATCGTGGTCAACACAGAGCTGCGATGTCAGGAACTCTTTTACTTGTATGAAACCCCAAGGTCTGATATCACGTATTTGTTTGTTCCAGACATGTTTGTTAGTTCCAGACAAGTATGTAATTGTGTAAACTTGTTTCTTAAAAACTCTAAAGTAACTTAACATGGCCATTGTTCACTTTTTGGTTAAAGGTATTATTGAAGTGTATAATAGGTGTATATTTTCATGTACATAGTGGGATCAGTAATATACATTAGGGAATTATTACTCTTTCTATACACATAATCATTAAATGCAATGTTCTTATACCCAGGAGTATGTGCGGATGGTTGGATATCCCACCTAGCAACATGTTTCAAGTTTTTTCCTCGACTCAAGCTTTCGTGGGTCAATGCCAGAAACTACTGCCTTGCTATGGGTGCAGACATGATCAAAATTGCAACGTAAGCTCATTTATTGTTGTATAAATATTTATCAGATAGAATGTAATATAAAGATTGTATTAAAAATGTTGCCTGTTAAACATTTTAAAATTTGCAATCTTCTTTAGTCTACTACAGCTGTTCTCAACCCTTGGGTCGTGACCCCTTTGGGGGGTCAAACGACACTTACACAGGGGTCGCCTAAGACCATTGGAAAACACATATTTATGAAGTAGCAACAAAAATAATTTTATGGTTGATGATCACAAAAACATACAGAACTTTATTAAAGAGTTAGGGCTTTAGGAAAGTTTGAGAACTACCAGTCTAATAAGAACTCTCATGCTGAAATCCAAAGTTAATTAAAATATGTGTCTTTGTGTCTTAATTTTTCTTTGTATTTTTCATATACAGACAGTCCTACCAGAATGAAATCAACACATACCTACAGGAACTTAAAGCTTCATCAATAGAAAGTGTTTGGATCGGAATTACAAGTTTGTTTCTTTCATGCTAGCTAACATTTTAATTTCCCTCTGGAGCCATCCATAAACGACGTCATGCAAATTTTGACCCTCAATTGTATAAAAAGATTAGCCGCCGCACACCCCCCCCCCCCTCAATTATAAGTCACAACCCCACCCCCATTTTGAAAATAAAATAATTATAATTGTTTTATAAAAGAATAATGTTAAAAATTTCTGAAATTTTTTTAATTTCCCTCTGGAGCCATCCATAAACGACGTCATGCAAATTTTTACCCTCAATTGTATAAAAAGATTAGCCGCCCCACACCCCCCCCCCCTCAATTATAAGTCACAACCCCACCCCCATTTTGAAAATAAAATAATTATAATTGTTTTATAAAAGAATAATGTTAAAAATTTCTGAAATTTAATGTTATTAAGTTCATTTTTTCAATAATGTTCCACTTTTAATATGATGTCACATTGCTCACCCCCCACCCTCATCGTCAAAAAATGTGACCCTCCCCCCACCCTCTAGTCACGTGACGTTGTTTACGGATAGCCCCTCTATTCAAAAGTTTATCACAAGTCCCTGAAAGCTTTAAGTGATTTAAATGACTACCTATAAATAAACAAGTTAAGGTGCAATGTATTTTTTTAAAGAATTTTTATTTTTCATTTCTTGACTTCTAACAAAATCCATGTAAAAATGAAACGAAACCACCTACCGATGTATCTATCACAGCATATAATATCTAAAATGTAGGAAATCTGGAACCATAGGTCAGCTGGCCTAGATTATCCTTATGTCCTAACATTATTATTAGTATATTTTTAAAATTATAATGCATCAATGAAAACATGCTAAAACTGATAAAAGGTTATTACTTTTGGCAGATATTGGTGGCCAGTTTATCTGGACTGATGGATCTAATTTTAGTAACTTTTCTAACTGGGCTGTTTCTCCATCCAATTTTCCTGGCAGTTTCGGATACATGGAAACAGGTGATTTATCATTTAAAATTGTTAAATGTTTTTTTTAAAAAGAAATAAAATAAGGCAATAGGAAATAATTAATTAATTAACCAAAGAAATAATTGATAAAAAAATGTTGTCCATTGAACTGTTTAGTAACTATGATGTTAGAAAAATATTTAAAATAAAAATGAAGGTGGAAAGTTTCAATTTCTAATGAATTATTATCACTGTGATCCAGCAAACAAATGTGCATGTGTCCTTCAGCCCATGGCCATCCTGAAAAATGTTCACACTGCACCTATTTTATTGTTATACCAGACAGTCTAATTATAATAATAGGCTTTAGAATGTTAAAGAACTAACTGGATTAAAAAGCAAAAAAAAAACTATATCAGTCTACCATAGAGTGTAAATATTTCTTTTTAGTTCAACCCTTTTGTAAATTTTAACAAGAGAAAATTGTTTAGGAAAAAAAATGATGTTGAAGCTATTTGTTAATTTGAACAAAAGCAATTTGTTTTGAAAGAAAAAATGTTACAAGTTTTCTTTTCAGAGGTTTGTAATTGAGTTTTTTTAAAGGGTATTGCACAAATAAAATTGTAAGAATTTTGAGAGACCGTCCTAAATTAGTTTCATGATTTCTGAGATAAACTTTTACAATAATTTTAAATAGTTTGTGTTGTCCTTCCTTACAGATGATTCTTCTGGCAAATGGCAACTGACCAATTCATCTTCACTCAAATCCTTTGGTTGCTACATCTCAGGAAACAAGCAAGTCAAAGAAATATTGATCCCAACCAGTAAGTTTTATCCTGTAAAATTATTTTGAGTATCAGACATCAAATTAAGCAAATAAAAAAACAATCTGGCATTGTTCTTATCATTTTTCTGAAAAAGCTATTTTATTATTTGATTGGGGCTGCTTGTGAGACAGTAACCAAAATAATAAAAAGATTTGACTTTAGTAAAAAAAAAAAAAAAGAAGTAAGTTTTATAAACAGCCAACTGGATTGTCTCTGAAAGTTAACAGCTTATGTCTTCTGCAAACCCTTTTTGTGTTAATTTTAAGTAGGCAATTAGCATATAATTTCTGATTTGAATGATGCTATGACTCAACATGTAGAAACCAAGATTGTGTAATTTGCCTATTTTAACTAATCAATAGCCAACTACAGCTGTGATCCTGGTTGGATAGTTGCTGGAGACTCTTGTATATTCATTAGTGATGTTGATGTTCCATGCTACCAAGCTCAGCAGAAATGCAAAAATATGCAGTCACAACTTGTTGTGATTAATTCAGATGATATTCAAAGTGTTTTAGAAAGTATGTATATATTAAACCACTCTTTTAAATTTTATTTATGCAAACTTTTTTTCAAATAAAATTACTGTCTTATGTAGTAACTAGTTATAGTGGTATGTAGTAAATAGTTATAAGGCAAGGGTATGTAGTAACTAGTTGTAGGGGTACGTAGTAGCTAGTTATAGGAGTAGAGGGGGAGGGGGGGGGGGGCTAAAAAAATTAACTTTTTTAGCCGTTTGTTAAATTTAGCCGGAAAAAAATTTTTTAAATTTTTTAGTAACTAGTTATAGTGGTATGTAGTAAATAGTTATAAGGCAAGGGTATGTAGTAACTAGTTGTAGGGGTACGTAGTAGCTAGTTATAGGAGTAGAGGGGGAGGGGGGGGGGGGCTAAAAACATTAACATTATTAGCCGTTTGTTAAACTTAGCTCGACATAAATTTTTTAAATTTTTCCAATATTTCTTGAATAGTGCTATGAAAAGATTTCCTAAGAGTTGTACTTGAAAGGAAATGAAAAATGATGGCAAATAAAATTGAAGTACCTGAACAGTTTTGTACTCAGATATTTTTTTTTAAAGTTATGAAACATTTTTTTTTCAAGGCAAAATTACATCAGGTCAGTACTGGATTGGTCTTGATGACACAAGCTCTGAGGGTAAATTCACCTGGATTAATGGAACTTCGGTTAGTTAAATTCTCCTTAACATTTAAATGTTAAATAATTTTTAAATATTGTTTAATTTCTTATTAGATTTGGGTAATTATAGAAGAAATAATTTTTTTAACATTAAGATTTAGAAGTAGGACATTTAAAATTTAAAAGCTTATAAAAAGTTATACACTTTTATTTTAAAACTTAATTATTGTTGTTTCTTCTTCTTCTTCTATATATTAAGGGCCCAAGATTCTTGCTTGTATCCTCGTTTTGATAGAGTATTCTCATTTGTCTTTTAATTGCTAATTATTGTATTCAATTATATTTATAATTTCATGAAACTATACATAATATTAAATATAAATAAAATCAAGTACTGATCAATGATGACTATCATTTTAATCACCTTGAAATACTTAATAATTTAATTTTAAAGATATGTGATCAGTCTCATTTAGTAAGATGTGGGGATCACGCTGTCAGGGAGTAATGTCCATCTAGAACCACTTTATCTCACTTAATTCAACCCTCCAATTCAAGCTGATCACTACTCACTGGGCTGTTGGGGAACCTGACAACAAGGACGATGAGAACTGTGTTGTTCTGAAGCCTGTCTCAGGTGAAATCAAATGGTTTGATATGCGCTGTGTGGACATAAACAGCTTCATATGCCAAAAAGCACCAAGTAAGGGACTACCCATCCTAAAGAAACAATTTTTAACCAAAAATGGACTAGACATTAAACAAAATTAAACTGCAAACCAATTATTAACTGTAAGAGAATTATTCTTTCTTGTACTACTAATAATTCTGGGGTTTGCTTTGTACTATGTAAGGTGTCATCTTGGCCTAGCATATCTCTTTTCAGTGTTTTTTTGTGGATAGTAACACGGGAGAAATGTCAATCAGCCTTTCAAATTGATGATTCAGGAGGGCTGCTTTCAGTGCAACCTTAGGTTATTATTGGAGCTTCATTGAGGGCTATACTTTGAGGGGCTTTGTTTACTCAACTTATGACTTTTCTGTCATTCTATTCAATCAAATATTGGGAAGATTTGTATTCATTAAAAAAATAAAATTGGTAGAGTTTGCTAAAAATATGTTTGTGCTGACAGTGGTAAAACAGCGCCATGTCCATGTGTCTGACTAAATGCAACACAGATTCTCATGCTGGTATGACCGACATGGGTTAATCCCTGCCTTTATAAACAGGGCCTCAAGCAGTGAGAGTTAATCCCTGCATTTATAAACAGAGCCTCAAGCAGTGAGGGTTAATCCCTGCATTTATAAACAGGGCCTCAAGCAGTGAAGGTTAATCCCTGCATTTATAAACAGGGCCTCAAACAGTGAGGGTTATTCCCTGCCTTTATAAACAGAGCCTCAAGCATTGAGGGTTAATCCCTGCCTTTATAAACAGGGCCTCAAGCAGTGAGGATTTAACTAATGCTCTAATTTCACCAATAAGATTTAATTTGACTTTCTTGTTGTTTGTCACTGTTGAATATATGCTTCAAAGTGTCCAACTACATTTAAGAATTGAGAAAGTGTTTTTTTTAAAAAATAACTTTACGTGGTCTCTATTACAATTCACAGGTGGCATGAGCACAGTGGCTACTTCCACGCCAACACAAGGTGATGAATAGTAAAATAATTAACCAATTTTATAATAAATACATGTTTTCCCTGGAAACTATAATTTCCAAGTTAATGATTCTGTTAAGTGTGAATCTTAAATGTCAAGATACAAGACTGATTTTTTTAACCCATGTAACATAGCATATACTCGTTTTTGTTTTATGCATTTCTTCAAATGAGTTTTTAAAAAACAAAAACATTTAAAAAAATATGTATTAATAACTGACTTTGTCAATTTCTACAGCTCCTTACAGTGCCAAATGTGGCTTGATGTGGGAGGAAAGACCTGACACAGACTTCTGCTACCAGTTCCGAGTGACCAAGTTGTCATGGTCTGATGCCTCGGGATTATGTGCTTTTTATAACGGCAGTTTGGCCAGTATAACCTCCAGGGATGAACAAAGTTATATTGAAGGTAGGAGGAAGCTAGCTCTGCTATATATCTATGTTTGGGTTAATTGGGCCACTCACGCATCAAATTATTTTGAATTACTTTTATTACATGGTAATGCAGTTTTGTTTATTTAACCCACTGACCTGGCCTTGTCCAGTAAAGAGCGACAAGTCGCTTGATAAACACAGAGCACGGCCAGCATTTGGAGTACTGTGTTAGTACTCATTAGAAAATTCTAGTGTGAGACTTTTTATTTATTTCTTTTTATGTAGATTTTCTGTACTGATTGACTCTATTGTATCCAGTAGCAACTTTTCAAATTCCCCTTGATTAGGAGTTTGTTAAAATTCCCTGAAGACCCAATTGCGTAGCACTTTGAGTGTGACAAAAGTTATAATTAATTTTTATTAATATATTATGAGGTGTGAGCTATTGAGGACATGTCATGAAGCATAGGGCACTTGTTATGAAGATGTATAAGATTTTGACAAGTATAATAATGTTAATCTTATCCTGCAGAATCATAACATGAGCAAAAGCCCAAAATATCCTTATTTTTTTGTGATTGAATGCACTTTGTGTGTGTATTACTCATGACACATGCATTTAAGTTGATTTGTAACTCTACCAGGTCGTGTGAGGTCTCAAGATGCTCTTGTGTATTGGATTGGAGCCACTGACAGTCAACAAGAGGCAGGATGGAGTTGGGAAGATGGCAGCCCCTTCTCATATCTTAATTGGGAAAGTGGTAAGGAAACAATCCTTGATTTATACGTTATTTAGAAAAAAAAATATTTTAATAATGTAGAATATTATCTGTAAAAGATATGATATTTATGTTGCACCTGTCAGCATTTAAGTATAGATATATACAAATAATTTAGATAATTTTTTTATTTTTGTATTGCTTTATCATAATTATAAAATGTTAGGCAAAAAGTTTAATAAAATCACAGCACCAAGCAGACTTACCATTAATTAAGTTGAAATAAACTGATATTTATTCTTTGAACAATTAAATGCTGAATGTGTTGGTTGTTATTAAATTAAGGTATTTAGACTAGAGACCGACCGAAAGTGATTTTCTGATTTCGGCCGAAGCTGAAAATAGGCAGAAAGTTTAAAAATGACTTTCGGCCGAAACCGAAAAAAAGGCCGAAAATTAAAAAAGACTTTCGGCCGAAACCGAAAATGAAATATTTAGATATTTTGAAATTTGTTCCCGCATACATTCTGCATACATTGAAAATGATGGGAGAAAGTATAAGTAATTTACATTCTTTTTATAAAAAATGAGATAATCGTGAATATTAATAAATAAACATCTAATACATCTTGTTGAAGATCGTTTAGTTTGTTCTTAAAGATCGCTTAGTTTGTTGTTAAAGATCACTCAGTTTTTTTTTTATGATCGCTTTATTTGTTCTTAAAGAACGGTTAGTTTGTTCATAAAGATCGCTTAGTTTGTTGTTAAAAATAAATCATTTAGTTTACTCTTAAAGATCATTTGTTTTGTTCTAAAGATCATTTAGTTCATTCTTAAAAATCGCTTAGTTTGTTCTTAAAGATCATTTAGTTTTTTATTAAAGATTGCTTAGATTGTTCTTAAAGATCGCTTAGTTTGTTTTAAAGATCGTTTAGTTTGTTCTTAAATGTCGCTTAGTTTGTTGTTAAATATTGTTTAGTTTGTTCTCAAAGATTGCTTAATTTGTTCTTAAAGATCGCTTTATTTGTTTTTAAAGTTCACTTTATTTGTTTTTAAAGATCGTTTAGTTTGTTCTTAAATGTCACTTAGTTTGTTGTTAAATATCGCTTTGCTGAGAATTAGATGACCCAAAACCTCAGTCACTTTCGGCCTGATGGCTGAAAGTCTACGTTGATTTCGGACGAAACCAAAAAAAACAACAAAAGTTAACTTTTCTCTTTTGGCCCAAACCGAAATTAAGCCGAAAGTTAACTTTCATTTTCGGCCAAAACTTGGCCGAAAGTGATAAAATGGCCACTTTTGGCACCGAAGCCGAAATTCGGTCGGTCTCTAATTTAGACCTTGCTATAAAATGAACAATAACCAAGTGCTATTCATTGAAATGATTAAAACAGATAAGTTAACATTTTTCAGGCAAATCTATAGCTTTAGAGTTTGTAAATGTCAGGTTGCTATTCTCATTTTGTACAGATCAAACCACGTGTTTCATACTAACATGATGTGCATCTTTTTAGAAATGTGTTAAGCAAAGTTGAAAAAGGAGCTAAATCCAACACACTTTAAAATTGTCCTTGTCTAAACTGAAATTAAAATTTCATTTTTCAATTCTGGAATCTTAAGTTTTTTTCTTCATTTTTTTCACTACGGTTTGTTATTTTCAATATACATTTAATGGCTGCCAATATTTTAGCCCTACATGCTATAAGTTTTATTTGTGCATGTCCTGGGCTCGAGTCCTGCAGGAAAGCATGGGAACAGCGTTCATGTACTTTTTTCATATAAGGAACACTGTTCCCAATAGCAGTCTTGCTGGACAATCTCTTTAGGTATGTGAGTTGTGTTGCAGGCTTTTAAGGGAAATATCACCACCCACTGTGGTGCTTATTTTGTTTGTATGGCTAACAGGTCAAGTAACTTTTTTTGTTGTTGTGTTCTAATATTTCTTTAATACATGTGTAAACTGCCAGTTTATAATATATGTTGCACTGTATTTGTATTTATTTGGGGGGGGGGGGGGATTTGGGGTGAGTTTTAACACTTTTGTCCCCAGGCCTTACCCCCCCTGTGCATATTTTTACCTTTTGAATTATCATCACATTTTTGTATGGATTACAGGTCAAGTAACTTTTTTTGTTGTTTTGTTCTAATATTTCTTTAATACATGTGTAAACTGCCAGTTTATAATATATGTTGCACTGTATTTGTATTTATTTGGGGGGGGGGGTGATTTGGGGTGAGTTTCAACACTTTTGTCCCCAGGACTTGACCCCCCTGTGCATATTTTTACCTTTTGAACTAGCATCACATTTTCATTGTTTACCTATAATCCTGCTTGGAAAAAGCATTTTTCATTAAGCACCAGCTCAAAATTTACTTGAATGAAACTTCTGATTCTCATGGGTTTGGAAGTCATTCAACCTGCTCTGTATATTGAAAAGGAATTAAAGGAATTAGGGCAACTAGAAAATATTCCATGTCCATGTGCAAACAACTTTTATATATCAATAAAATATCAATTTTATATAAATTATATATTAATTTTATGTCAATTCACTGAAAATTTCCAGGGCAGCCCAATGAATTCAATAATCAAGACTGCGCTGGTCTGAAGACTTCAAACATGAGATGGGATGACTTTAGTTGTAGTCTCAGAAATGGTTTCATCTGCAAAAAAAGAGGTATGTTTGAAATTTGTAGGCAAAACAATTCATAAGATTTTTTAAAAAATTTTACAATAAAAAAAAATGTATTTTGGCTTACAATCACAAAATCCCAAAATATTCTTGTAGGGCTATATTCAAAATTATTCACTTAAAACAATGCTATAAAATAAAGTCTTAATGATTTATGTGTAATATTTTATATACATTTTAGCAGATTTATTTTTCAAAAATCTGCTAATAAACTTGAGTTTAAAAAAAAATTAATCATTTCATTACAGTAAACAGCATGACAACAACTGCCATGACAACTCCAGTTTCCTTGCCTGGTGAGTAGTTTCCCTTGGCTTAAACTCATTTTGGTTTGTGTGTCAGAATACACTAAAAACATTTTAAATCCATTAGGGCCCATCCATAAATGAAGACACCCAAATTTTGATGATTTTATACCCCCTCATCTCTGTGTTGCTACAGCCCATGTAGGGCTTTGGCCTGCCTCACCACATCCATTCCACTAAGATATAACTGATGCTTTTCTTTTCCATGCTTGGATTCCCAGCTGCTGTATATCCCTCTCCTCATCATCCATCCATGTAAGCTTGGGTCTGCTTTAGACACGTTTTCCTCTGGGGTTTAGGTCGGGCACTCTCTTAACTCTTCTGCTATTTGACATTCTTTCTAAATGTCCAGCCCAGTGTAGTTTACCATTTTTTTTTACTTCTGCTACTAGCGTGGGATCCTGATATAGACTATACAATTCCTGGTTGGTTTGTATTCTCCATCCATATTCACCCTTTGTTGGTCCACCCTCTTTCCCCATCATCACACAAAATTAGGGGCCCCCCCCCCCAACCTCAAATATAACATCACAAATCTCTGTGTGACAGTATGACTGGACGTCATGAGTTGTTTTTATTCATGAAAGTTTTTGAACGTAAATACGTGAAAATCTGGAATGAGTGATCTTTTATGTAGAAGTATAAAAAGGTGGTAGAAGGTCAAAATAAAGTCAGTTGTTACACGAATCCTGAAGAGTGAGCATCATTCATTTCTACTACATGGTGCCAGTATGGAACAACTACGCCCACCACAAGAGCTGGATTTAAGTGGAGAAGATTCAAACAGTCGTTTGACATATACAAAACAGCCAGTGGGCTTGATACGAAGAGTAAGGAAGTGCAGAGCATGACTCTGTTACATGTGATAGGACAGGAGGCCGTGGAAATATTCAATACTTTCCAGTGGACTAGCCAAGAATGTGAACATTGTGACATAGCTATTTCTTTTCACACGGTTGACTGTATTTTGAAAAAGTTTGAGAGGTACTGTTCACCCAGGAAAAATGTGACCATTGAAAGGCATGTGTTTTTTTCAAGAAATCAAAGTGAAGGAGAAACGTTTGATTGTTTTTTAACCGACCTCAAACTCAAGGCAAAGTCGTGTGAATTCGAAAGTCTTACAGACTCGTTGATAAAGGACAGAATTGTAGGAGGCATTAAGAGTGATAACGTCAGAGCTAGACTACTTAGAGAATCTGACCTGACCCTCATTAAGGCAGAAAACATATGCAGGGCAGCGGAGACAATGGAGTGGCAGCTCAAGATAATGAATGAAGAAGGTGGTGTACAGGCAGTGACATCAGATTCAGGGAGATCAAGAAGACCACGTGCAAATACAAATTGCAACTATTGTGGCAAGCAACATCCACCAAGAAAATGTCCAGCATATGGTCAATTATGTCACAACTGTGGCAAACAGAATCATTTTTCCTCTGTATGCAGGTCTATTAGAGTTGTCACTTCACAATCAGAAGATAACGTTAGAGCCAGTGAAGAAACATTTTTCATCGGTAATGTTTCCCTAAACAACATACTTAGCAATGAGTGGAAATCTGTAGTGACTCTTGAGGGCAGGCAAATAACCTTCACACTGGATACTGGAGCACAGGTGAACATTCTCCCATATAGACTGTTTAGTCAATTTCGAAAGAAAGGACTTCTGAGGTCAACTGCAAGGCTTACGACATACAGTGGTGAACGATTGTCTGTTGTTGGCAAGGCATTGATCAAATGCACAGTAAAGGAAAAAACTGAGATGTTGGAATTTCAAATTGTAAAAACCCAATCCAAGCCAATCATGGGACTGCCAGGTTGCCAGCAACTCAATCTTATCAAAAGAGTGGATGTTATTGGAGATGAAACATTGTCTTCTTATGCAGATGTTTTCAGTGGTCTTGGTTCCATGGAAGAGGAGTACGAAATCAAAATTGACCCACTTATTAGGCCAGTGGTACATGCTGCTAGAAAAGTTCCAGCGTCATTGCGAGATGACCTCAAGAAAGAACTTGAGCGCATGGAAAATGAAGGTGTCATTGAGAAAGTGGATCATCCCACGGCATGGGTCAATTCGCTGGTTATTGTTGAAAAAAAAGGCGGTGGTTTAAGGATCTGTCTTGATCCTAGAGACCTTAACACTGCAATTCAACGGGAACATTACCAATTACCCACCATTGAAGAAATATCTAGCAGACTTGGTGGTAGCAAAATATTCACTGTGTTGGACGCAAACTCAACTTTTTGGCAAATTAGACTTTAAAAAAATTGTACAGATCTAACAACTTTCAATACACCTTTTGGAAGGTACAAGTTTATGAGACTACCATTCGGGCTCAATTCTTCTGCAGAAGTATTTGCTAAAAGGTTCCACCAGGTTTTTGAAAATATTCCAGGTGTTGAAACTTACATGGACGAAATTCTGATATCTGGCAGAACTATAGAAGAACATGATAAAAGATTGAAGAAAGTACTCGATACAGCCAGAGAAAAAGGGATAAAATTGAAACCATCAAAATGCTGTTTGAGGGTCAATGAAGTAAAATTTGTAGGACACATTATTACGGATAGGGGAATTAGACCCGATAACTCTAAAATTGAGGCGATACAGTCCATGCCATGTCCCTCAAATCGCAAAGAGTTGGAACGATTTTTAGGAATGGTTAATTATCTTGGAAAATTTGTCCCAAATCTAACAGATATAACTGCACCCCTGCGAGAGTTGATCAAACAAGATAACGAGTGGGTGTGGCTTGAATAACAGCAAAATGCAGTGGATCAATTAAAAAATGTAATCACATCAGCTCCAGTGCTAGCGTTTTATGATGTATCAAAGCCAGTCAAGGTGTCAGTGGATGCTTCGCAAGAAGGACTTGGAGCAGTATTAATTCAAAGTGAGAGACCGGTGGCTTATGCATCTAGGTCTTTAACAGAATGTGAAAAAAGATATGCTCAGATAGAAAAAGAAATGCTTGCCGTGGTATTCGGAGTTGAACATTTTCATTACTATGTCTATGGGCGCCAGGTCACATTAGAGACAGATCACAAGCCACTGGAAGTGATCATCAAAAAGGCTTTGTCATCTGCACCACCCAGGCTTCAGAGGATGCTTCTACGACTCATGAAATATGAAATCATTCTTAAATACAAGCCTGGTCAAGAAATGTTTATCTCAGACACCCTCTCACGAGCATCCCTACCAAGACATAATCCATCAAGTGATGACTGGGACGCACAGGTTCATCTAATAGTCAACAGTCTACCTATTTCAGATGAAAAAATGAAATTATTTCAACAAGAAACAGCGAACGATGCAATTTTGAGACTTTTAAGGCAACATATTTTAGCAGGTTGGCCAGATAGAAGATCTGAGATTCCACAAGAAATAAGAATGTATACTGGATTCAAAGAAGAACTAAGTGAAAGCCAAGGTTTACTTTTCAAAGGAGAGCGAATTATAGTTCCAAAACTACTGCAGAAAGAAATGCTCAAGAGACTTCATCAGGGACATTTGGGGCGTGATAAATGTTTGGCTACAGCAAAGGAAGTACTTTTCTGGCCGGTAAAACATAGTTAAACAAATATAATAATTTTGCATATTAAAGTTAAAAAAATTTATATTAAAATAAAAACATAATTTTACTACAACATAATGATTTCTACTAAAACAAATACAAAATTTAAACATATATAATAATTAACATTCAATTAATACATAGTTCCAATACAAATATTTTCACAAGTTAAATTAATTTCTATTTAAATAATAAATAATTAAACTACAATATTTTATAATTCTACAATAACATAACAATAATTCATCTTAAAGCAAATGTATAGATTGACAAGTTAATAAGAATGTCTACTAAAATAATACATAATACCACAACATTTAAAATATAATTTATATTAAATCAAAAAAAATAATTTTACAATATAATCAGAGTAAGCTAATACAAATTTCTTAAAACATAGTTAAACAAATATAATAACTTTGCATGTTAAAGTTAAAAAATTTTATATTAGAATAAAAACATAATTTTCCTACAACATAATAATGATTTCTACTAAAACAAATACACAATTTAAACATATACTAATAATTAATATTCAATTAATACATAGTTTAAATACAAATAATTTCACAAGTTAAATTAATTTCTATTAAAATAATGCATAGTAAAACTACAATATTTTATAATTCTACAATAATATAACAATAATTCATCTTAAAGCAAATGTATAGATTCCCAAGTTAATAAGAATGTCTACTAAAATAATACATAATACCACAACATTTTAAATATAATTTCTATTAAATCAAACAGATAATTTTACAAAATAATCAGAGTAAGCTAATACAAATTTCTTAAAACATAGTTAAACAAATATAATAACTTTGCATGTTAAAGTTTAAAAAATATATATTAGAATAAAAACATAATTTTCCTACAACATAATGATTTCTACTAAAACAAATACACAATTTAAACATATACTAATAATTAATATTCAATTAATACATAGTTTAAATACAAATAATTTCACAAGTTAAATTAATTTCTATTAAAATAATGCATAGTAAAACTACAATATTTTA
>CAXITT010000238.1:423203-491936 GCA_964033795.1 Lymnaea stagnalis | reverse complement strand
AGAGTGATAACGTCAGAGCTAGACTACTTAGAGAATCTGACCTGACCCTCATTAAGGCAGAAAACATATGCAGGGCAGCGGAGACAATGGAGTGGCAGCTCAAGATAATGAATGAAGAAGGTGGTGTACAGGCAGTGACATCAGATTCAGGGAGATCAAGAAGACCACGTGCAAATACAAATTGCAACTATTGTGGCAAGCAACATCCACCAAGAAAATGTCCAGCATATGGTCAATTATGTCATAACTGTGGCAAACAGAATCATTTTTCCTCTGTATGCAGGTCTATTAGAGTTGTCACTTCACAATCAGAAGATAACGTTAAAGCCAGTGAAGAAACGTTCTTCATCGGTAATGTTTCCCTAAACAACATACTTAGCAATGAGTGGAAATCTGTAGTGACCCTTGAAGGCAGGCAAATAACCTTAACACTGGATACTGGAGCACAGGTGAACATTCTCACATATAGACTGTTAAGTCAATTTCGAAAGAAAGGACTTCTGAAGTCAACTGCAAGGCTTACGACATACGGTGGTGAACGATTGTCTGTTGTTGGCAAGGCATTGATCAAATGCACAGTAAAGGAAAAAACTGAGATGTTGGAATTTCAAATTGTAAAAACCCAATCCAAGCCAATCATGGGACTGCCAGGTTGCCAGCAACTCAATCTTATCAAAAGAGTGGATGTTATTGAAGATGAAACATTGTCTTCTTATGCAGATGTTTTCAGTGGTCTTGGTTCCATGGAAGAGGAGTACGAAATCAAAATTGACCCACTTATTAGGCCAGTGGTACATGCTGCTAAAAAAGTTCCAGCGGCATTGCGAGATGACCTCAAGAAAGAACTTGAGCGCATGGAAAATGAAGGTGTCATTGAGAAAGTGGATCATCCCACGACATGGGTCAACTCGCTGGTTATTGTTGAAAAAAAAGGCGGTGGTTTAAGGATCTGTCTTGATCCTAGAGACCTTAACACTGCCATTCAACGGGAACATTACCAATTACCCACCATTAAAGAAATATCTAGCAGAATTGGTGGTAGCAAAATATTCACTGTGTTGGATGCAAACTCAGCTTTTTGACAAATTAGACTTGAAAAAAATTGTACAGATCTAACAACTTTCAATACACCTTTTGGAAGGTACAAGTTTATGAGACTACCATTCGGGCTCAATTCTTCTGCAGAAGTATTTGCTAAAAGGTTCCACCAGGTTTTTGAAAATATTCCAGGTGTTGAAACTTACATGGACGAAATTCTGATATCTGGCAGAACTATAGAAGAACATGATAAAAGATTGAAGAAAGTACTCGATACAGCCAGAGAAAAAGGGATAAAATTGAAACCATCAAAATGCTGTTTGAGGGTCAATGAAGTAAAATTTGTAGGACACATTATTACGGATAGGGGAATTAGACCCGATAACTCTAAAATTGAGGCGATACAGTCCATGCCATGTCCCTCAAATCGCAAAGAGTTGGAACGATTTTTAGGAATGGTTAATTATCTTGGAAAATTTGTCCCAAATCTAACAGATATAACTGCACCCCTGCGAGAGTTGATCAAACAAGATAACGAGTGGGTGTGGCTTGAACAACAGCAAAATTCAGTGGATCAATTAAAAAATGTAATCACTTCAGCTCCAGTGCTAGTGTTTTATGATGTATCAAAGCCAGTCAAGGTGTCAGTGGATGCCTCGCAAGAAGGACTTGGAGCAGTATTAATTCAAAGTGAGAGACCGGTGGCTTATGCATCTAGGTCTTTAACAGAATGTGAAAAAAGATATGCTCAGATAGAAAAAGAAATGCTTGCTGTAGTATTCGGAGTTGAACATTTTCATTACTATGTCTATGGGCACCAGGTCACAGTAGAGACAGATCACAAGCCACTGGAAGTGATCATCAAAAAGGCTTTGTCATCTGCACCACCCAGGCTTCAGAGGATGCTTCTACGACTCATGAAATATGAAATCATTCTTAAATACAAGCCTGGTCAAGAAATGTTTATCTCAGACACCCTCTCACGAGCATCCCTACCAAGACATAATCCATCAAGTGATGACTGGGACGCACAGGTTCATCTAATAGTCAACAGTCTACCTATTTCAGATGAAAAAATGAAATTATTTCAACAAGAAACAGCGAACGATGCAACTTTGAGACTTTTAAGGCAACATATTTTAGCAGGTTGGCCAGATAGAAGATCTGAGATTCCGCAAGAAATAAGAATGTATACTGGATTCAAAGAAGAACTAAGTGAAAGCCAAGGTTTACTTTTCAAAGGAGAGCGAATCATAGTTCCAAAACTACTGCAGAAAGAAATGCTCAAGAGACTTCATCAAGGACATTTGGGGCGTGATAAATGTTTGGCTACAGCAAAGGAAGTATTTTTCTGGCCGGGAATGACATCACAGATCATAGACATTGTATCTAACTGCTCAGTATGCAGTGAGTATCAAAGATCCCAGCAAAAAGATCCCATGATAGCCCATGAAATCCCCTCGCTTCCTTGGGAAAAGGTAGGAGTTGACATTTTCCATTATACTGGAAAGAACTATTTACTTCTCGTTGATTACTACAGCAGATTCTTTGAAATTAGTCTAATACCGTCTCTCAAAGCTTCTGATGTAATTATTCATATGAAGTCCCAGTTTGCACGCCATGACATTCCAAGAGAAGTAATTAGTGACAATGGACCCCAATTTTCCAGTGAAAAGTTTAGCAATTTCTCAAAACAGTGGGGCTTTAGTCACATCACTTCAAGCCCCAGATACCCACAGTCCAATGGCATGGCTGAAAGAGCAATCCAGACAGTAAAGACACTTTTAAAGAAAGCTCAAGCGTCGGGCCAAGATCCATATATTGTCTTGTTGCAGTTAAGAAATGCTCCATGCCCTGATGGACCCTCCCCTGCACGGCTACTCATGGGCAGACGCCTAAGATCAACTCTTCCAGCTACTGATGTCGACCTAAAGCCAAAAGTTCCAAACCCAAAACAAATGGCCAACATCTGGAACAAATGAAAAAATGATCAAGGAAGATATTACAACAATACAGCGAAAATGACAGGCCATCCACAAATTCAGCCTGGTACCAATATATATATATATGCAGAATAAGCCTCAAAGCTCATGGAAGCCAGCAGTAGTTGTCTCAAGAGCATCCACACCAAGGTCATACATTGTCAAAACGCCAGATGGGATGACATATCGGCGAAATTAGAAAATGTTAAAAGAGACAAAGCAATACACCAGATTTATTTGAACTGGACTGTCCTGATACAACACATGAACCACAACTCACCAACCCAGAGGTTGTAAAAGAGACTATGGTGAAAATATCTCTACCAAGTGCCATAAATCCTATTCCAGCACAACGTATTTCAGCACAGGTGGTGACAAGATATGGCAGGCAAGTGAAACCACGAAGACGCTTCCTTGATAGAGACATGTAATACGTACAGTGTCATGCAATGCAAATTGAGTTATTTATGCATACAAAGTATTGAATAGTGTTTTAGTATTACTATTGATTTAATGATGCATGCAGGCCATTTTCTTGATTGACTATTGCTTGCATTGTTTAGAGGGAGATGTGACAGTATGACTGGACGTTATGAGTTGTTTTTATTCATGAAAGTTTTTGAACGTAAATGCGTGAAAATCTGGAATGAGTGATCTTTTATGTAGAAGTATAAAAAGGTGGTAGAAGGTCAAAATAAAGTCAGTTGTTACACGAATCCTGAAGAGTGAGCATCATTCATTTCTATTACACTCTCCGCCCCCCATAAAAAATCCTTCTGTCCACTATTATCCTTTACAAACCTTTAAAAAAAAATCACCTCCGATAGATATGGAATTACTTCATCTATGTCAGGAACATTGCCCTAGAGCAATGGTTCTTAAACAGGGGAGAAACACCCCCTGAGTTGCAGAAGACCCCGAAAATTATACTTGCTTCCATTGCTAGTTTTTGCTGCCTTTAAAAAAAAAAAAATGTTCATACATTTTGATTAGCAGTAGTTTATGTTTTTATGGTGAAGTCACTACACCCTGATTCTCCTTGTCCGTTGTGGCCTGTAACTTGATCAGATGCCATTTCTCAAACCTCACATACCTGTACTGATTTTATTTCAATCATAGTGTAAAAATAAAATAATTATAATTGTTGTATATCAGAATAGTGTTAAGAAGTCTGTAATTTAGTGTTATTAAGTGCACATTATTAAAAAATGTTCCGCTTTTAATGCAGTAGCATAAAAAAAAATGCATGCTTCTTCTTCTTCTATATATTAAAGGCCCATGATCAATTTATTGATTATTTTGGCTCCTATGCATGTAGAGGGGATTTGCAATGTTTCTATGCCTGGTGTTGATGAGGATATTTCACTGATTGCAAGTGGGACTTTGTGAGGGAATCATGCACTGGGGGATGGAAGGCTTGAGGCAAAAGACGCAAATGTGTCTAGTGTTGTCGCCCCAAATGTTCCTTTTGAAAGCTTGTTCCAGTCCCTGATTGTCTTGGGCAGGAATGAGCAGTTCCTATACTGGCTTCTTGCAGGTATGAGCCTGTAATGGCCTCGTCGCTTTGTATGTGGGAGAGGGACGAGTTTAATACTGGAACAGTGGACCAGCCATTATTTATCTTGTACATCATGGAGAGCCTGGATAGTCGTCATTGTGCCTCCAGTGGTGACCAGCCTAGTGCTGCCAACACTAGAGGTATTCCAGTAGCGGTTCAGGACAAAGCGTGCTGCCCTTCGCTGGACCGCCTCCAACCTGTCAATGCTCTTCTGGTTATATGGGTTCCAGACTGAAGATGCATAATCTAAAACCAGATGGACAAAGGCTTTATAGGCTGTTTCTTTCACACAGGAGTTGCCAATCTTTAGATTACGCCTTAAGACCTAGGGTCTTGTTTGCTTAGTTACACACATAGTTAATATGCTCACCCCAGCGGACCTCTCTTTGAATGGTAACACCCAGGTACTTTACGGAGGAAACTGGCTCAAGTATATGGCTATGCAGTTCTAATTGGGAGTGTAGAGGCGTACAACTTCTTGAGACTGATAGTGTCTGGCACTTGGCAGGGGGAAATTCCATGTCCCAGCTCATCTCCCACTCAGCTAACTGATTGAGATGTTGTTGTAGCTGGTCCTGGTCAGATCTGTTGGCGATTGTCCTATACACTACTGTGTCATCTGTGAACAGTCTTGCTTGGGTTGTCAGTTTCTCGGGTAGGTCATTAATGTATGCTAGGAACAAACAGGGGCCTAGCACTGATCCCTGGGGGACCCCTGACTTCACACCTACAAAGGAGGAGCTTGTACCATCCACCACTGCTGCTTGGCATTGGTGGCTGAGGAAGCTAGAGATTCATGGTTTAGTAGTGCCATGGATCCCATATCTCTGAAGTTTATGTAGAAGCAAACTATGATTAACACGGTCAAATGCCTTTGAGAAGTCCATCACCAGCACATCAGTTTGCTTGTGGTTCTCCAGATTGGTCATCAAGTATTCTACAAATTCAAGAAGCTGGGTCTCACATGATCTATTGACTTGAAAGCTATGTTGACAGTCATTGAGTATATTTTGCCTTTCAAGATGCTTCATGACTGTGCTTACGATTATGTGCTCCAACAGTTTGCAGACCACGCTGGTGAGGGATATCGGATGATAGTTGGCAGGGTCGGAATGCTCCCCTTTCTTGTAGATTGGAGTGACATGGGCTGTTCTCCAGTCTGCTGGAACATTTCCTGTGCACAGCGACGATTGGAAGAGGATTGTAGGTGCAGGAGCGATTTCTTTGGCTAATTCTTTGAGCACTTGTGGTTTGATGTTGTCAAGGCCACATGCTTTTAGGGGTTAATGGTTTTGAGGAGAGCAAGCACATCATAATGGGCATTGGCTAACTCAACTTACTGACCTATAAATATTACTTTACAAATTGAAATTGTAATAGAAATTGCCTATTTAAATTTTACTGGTATGTGATTAAGAATATATACAAATTTATTTATCCATTTTATTTTAATTATTAAAATGTGATATTATTTGTATTTTTAAAAATATTTAATGTAAGTTTTTTAAGTTTGTCCTGCAGATGTATGATATATATTGTTTAATTTGAGCTATTCTTATTTCTCCTTATAGCTGGAAAATACTATGGTTGTCCGATAGGCTGGTTACCTTACAATAACAACTGTTACCTTATAAAGAGAAGCCCCGCCACTTGGCTGCAGGCACAAATCGCATGTAGACAAGAAAATTCAAAACTTGCTTCTATCCAATCAGTTTTGGAAAACGAGTTTATCTGGACACAATTACCAGCAAGTAAGGCTGATAATAAACTATTTAATATTGAGAACCTTGCTTGATGTTGAATGATATTATTTAAGAATAAAGTCTAAACATTTTAAAGCAAGAATAATTAAAATGTATTTGTTTCATAATATCAAGCACCAAAAAAAAGAAAAATAAGTGTTTAACAAGTTACAAAAGATTATGGACAGAATTTTAAAAAAAAAAATCTGTTTACATTTGTTGTTTGTCAATTACAGAGACCTGCAGTGGAAACAACCTACATTTCAACAACACTCAATGTGACACCTGGGCTGCATCTGGAGAATGTGGGAAAAATCCCTCGTGGATGTTGATCCACTGCCAGTCTTCATGTTTCTGTAATCAGACTTGTGCTGACAAGTTCACTCAATGGAAGTGCAATTTCTGGGCTAGAATTGGAGAGTGCAACAAAAACCCACTTTGGATGTGGGCACACTGTGCTCAGTCTTGTGGTTGTGATCAGAGTGAGTGATGGCCCCTTTCTTAAAAGAAAAATTTATTTACAGTACGATGGTCTCATAAATTTAGATCTTGTCTGATTAAAACTCAGGAATAATAATTTTGAAATAGAATTTCAGGAAATGATGAGCTGTGCTGGCAGTTATGTGCAAAATGACCAAAAAGAAAATTCGGTTAAGTTTTTTTTGAATGTTTAAACTTGATAGATAGTTTGAATTTATTGACAGATTCATAAATTTTCTGTAAATGTAAACAAATCTGCATGTGATTTGATTTATAAAACAAAACTTTTTTTTTTCAATCCACTTATACCTCCATGTAGTCATAGATTACTCCTAACATACTCCAAACATAATCCTAATGTTTATTTTACAGCTATCAACGAAGGCTACTGGATAGGCCTCAATGACCTCCAGATACAAATGAACTTTGTGTGGTCTGACCTTTCAGAAGTTCGGTACACAAACTGGCTGCCTAACGAACCCAACAATTTCAATGGGAAGAATGAAGACTGTGTAAAAATACACACATTGGTAAGCTTTTTAAAAAAAATGGTCCCATAAACCTATTTAAAAGTTTTTTTTTTAAATTGGTCCAATGAACCTATTTAAACAATTTTTTAAAAATTTGGTCCAATAAACCTCTTTAAAATTGTTTTTTTTTTAAATTGGTCCAATAAACCTATTTAAACTTGTTTTTTTTAAATTGGTCCAATAAACCTATTTAAAAGTGTTTTTTTTTAAATTGGTCCAATAAAACTATTTAAAAGTTATTTTTAAAAAATTGGTCCAATAAACCTCTTTAAAGGTGTTTTTTTTTAAAATTGGTCCATTAAACCTATTTAAGTATTTTTTTAAATTGGTCCAATAAACCTATTTTAAAGTGTTTTTTTTAAATTGGTCAAATAAACCTATTTAAAAGTTATTTTTAAAAAATTGGTCCCATAAACCTATTTAAAGGTTTTGTAAAAAAAAAAACTGCACCAATAACCCTCTTTAAAATTTTTGAAAAACTGGTTAAATAAACTTGTTAAACATTTGTTGCACTCGTTCAAAATAAATGAATGTTTTGAGAATGTACAAGATAAATAATGGGCTGGTCCACTGTTCCAGTATTAAACAGAAACTCGTCCCTCTCCCCCATAGACAGCGACGAGGCCATGACAGGCAATTCAGGCTCATACCAGCAAGAAGCCAGTATAGGAGCTTGACACATTTGTGTCTATTGCCTCAAGCCTTCAAACCCCTAGTGCATGATTTCCTCATCAACACCAGTAACAGAAACATTGCAAATCCCATCTACATGCATAGGAGCCAAAATGATCAATAAATTGATCGGGAGCCCTTAAGATATAGAAGAAGAAGAATTCAATAAATAATTATATTCACCATCCAATGGCAGATCCAGAAAAGAAAAGACAAGGGACCAAATTAATTTTTTTAATTATTGCAAGTTGTGTGCAAATAGTTAATTTGCACCATTACATTCTGTTTCATATAGTCTTCATCCTTATTAGTCTGCACTTGGATAGGTTCTCTTCCTCAGATCCTTCACCATCAACCATTAAAGATGGAATAAAAGAATGTATGTGTTTATGTTTGCCACATTACTTGTATGTTTGTCACATTATTTATATGTTAGGCATTTTTAAAAGACCCAGTTCTTGTTTTATCAAATTTTATAGATCGAGATATTTTTTTCATATTTGTGTTTTGATCATTTGCTTCAAATCTGTACCATCCATTAATCAATTTTGAACTAAATTTGGTCAGACTGGACAGTGGAGTGATGATGTTTGTGATGTCCAGACTGCTGGATACATCTGCAAAAGGGCCATGGAGATATCTGACCATCCCACCGTCCCCCAGCATATGATAGGTTGTCCTATTGTGAGTATCAGATAAGATGCTTTACTGATCCAAATAAATTAAAATTTGTGTTGATTACACAGTAAATATTGTTTCCTGCCTTAAAAGTTCCTGTCCTGAGTTTTTACTATTCCTTAATATTGATCTGTGCCAAGGCACTCGGTCAATCATTGTATGATCAGAAACACCGTGAGGTGTGTAGGTCATAATGTCTGTAGCGGATTTGTCTTTGCTAGGTTGTTTAGATCCTGCCATTTGTTTACAAGATGACAGAGCCTTTGTTTCTAAGATGGTGGATGTGAATTTGTGTTGGTTGATGCATATGATCAGTGCAGGATTAACATAGGCAAAAGTGGCATGTGCCTTGGGGCCTATGAAAAAGGATCCAAATTTTTTAAAATTGATCTTATCTGGAACATATGTGTAATGAGGTCATGATTTATAGGCATCTTATTTATAGATCCTTATAAAAAAAATTATAGAGGATGGGGGAAGAATTAAAGGAAAAAACTCATGCCTATCATTTTTCCTAGGATCTTCTTCTTCTTAGCTTTTCTCACTCCCTATCGGCCACCCACAATACTCTTCCATCTGTACCTGGCCTGGGCTATCTTTTCTAGTTCAGACCAACTTTTCTTAACTCTCTTCACCTCTACCCCTAATCCCCTCTTCCATGTGGCTCTTGGTCTTCCTCTTTTCTTGACGATTCCAATTCAGGGCCTGTCTTGTGATGCTAGTGTTTGGTTTCCTTAACGTGTGCCCTATCCATCTCCATTTTTGTGTGTATCTCTTTTTCCACTAGAACACTTGATATTCTCTCCCAAATGGAAGAAGGAAAATGAATCCGATCCCATACCTACTGTGTATATGATGACTAGATTGGGATAATGCAATCTTCAAACTTGTTACATTTATATAACATATTGTTTCTGGTATAGACTGCTCCTGATTATAAGTTTTAATAAATTTTAAACCTTTTTTGCAATATCCTCTCATACACTGACATAAGCGGGAATAAAATGGAGCCTATGCTTGTAACATGACAATTTACACACCTGCATTGATCAATGGTAATAAGGGGAAGAGACTGCACACAGGTTAGAAAAAATGGAAATGAACGAAACAAAGTATGGGAAAACCAGAAAAAAATAACACAACAAAACAACAAAAATGTTGACAAGAGGCCTTTATCAGCGAACAAATAACAGTAAAAACAAAATAAAAATAACACTGAGCAGAAATGTAGCTGTGGAGGGGTGAACTGCTCTTGGAATTGTCCTCAGACAATGACACTCAATATGAATCATACACTATCCACCATTTGTTACCCATACTATTTATTACTGTGCTTTATCCATTTTCTAGCAGAAACCTCAAAAAGTGTGTGTGTGTGGGGGGGGGGGGAAGGTTGGGGGGGGGGGCTGATGCCAGGACTGGGGTGGGTTTTAAAATTTTTTAATAAATGGTCATGGCAGTTTGTTACCCCTACTATTTATTACTGTGCTTTATCCATTTTCTAGCAGAAACCTCAAAAAGTGTGTGTGTGTGGGGGGGGGGGGAAGGTTGGTGGTGGTGGCTGATGCCAGGACTAGAGTTGGTTTTAAAATTTTTTAATAAATGGTCATGGCAGAGTTGGTTGTTTTAGACATTTTTATCAAGTTGTATAAAAATCTTGTCTGATAAATAAGAGATAATTACAGATGCGAATAAAATGGCATAATGAAAGTTATCTTTTCCTGAAGGATAAAACTTATAATGGGAAAATCAAGAACCCCAACATATTTTTGTTTGTTCTCTCTTAGGATGGTTTTGGCTATGGAGCCACGTGTTATGTAAAGGTGGATGATTCCAAGACATGGACGGATGCCAAAGCATACTGTTCCCAACTGAATGCCACACTGGCTACTATACCTGACAGGTATATGAAGGGTGTTTTTTGTTTGTTTGTGTGAAAAGGTTGGATTTAAATGATAACCATAGACAATTTTGTCAACAGGATTTTTAAAAAAATCTTCTTTGTATGTACTTAAGTTATAGACAAAAAGAAAAATGTTCTATGTAAGACATAATTAAATAAAGGTCTTGCTGCCTAGGGATGACTCAGAAATGTTTTGTTCTTAAACTAAGTTACCGGTAAGCATTTTCATTTGTTTTCTACCCATTAAACCTTTGCTTTAATGCAGTGTTGTCATATTTTGTGAATTTGTTCAATTTAGCATAACGGGGGCGTTCATTTCAACTGAGCTCTTGGGCAAAACAAGTTCCTACTGGATAGGACTCTTGAACCTCAATGGGAAATACACCTGGACAAATGGAGAGCCAGTTCAATATACAGCATGGGTGCCATCACATACAGGTACATTTTGGTGTGGGTACCATCACCTGCGGGTAATATATGTGGCATGGGGACCATCACATACAGGTACAATATATGGCATGGGACCATCACACGTGGGTACAATATATAGCATGGGGACCATCACATACAGGTACAATATATGACATGGGGACCATCACATACAGGTACATTATATGGCATGGGGACCATCACATACAGGTACAATATATGGCATGGGACCATCACACATGGGTACAATATATAGCATGGGGACCATCACATACAGGTACAATATATATGGCATAGGGACCATCACATACAGGTACATTATATGGCATGGGGACCATCACATACAGGTACAATATATGGCATGGGACCATCACACATGGGTACAATATATAGCATGGGGACCATCACATACAGGTACAATATATATGGCATAGGGACCATCACATACAGGTACATTATATGGCATGGGGACCATCACAGACAGGTACAATATATGGCATGGGACCATCACACATGGGTACAATATATAGCATGGGGACCATCACATACAGGTACAATATATGGCATAGGGACCATCACATACAGGTACATTATATGGCATGGGGACCATCACATATGGGTACAATATATGACATGGGGACCATCACAAATGGGTACAATATATAGCATGGGGACCATCACATACAAGTACAATATATGACATGGGGACCATTACATACAGGTACAATATAAGGCATGGGGACCATCACATACAGGTACAATATATGACATGGGGACCATCACACACGGGTACAATATATAGCATGGGGACCATCACATACAGGTACAATATATGATATGGGTACAAGTACATACAGGAACACTATAAGACATGCATACAGGTACAATATGACAACATAGGAACAAAGACAGGTACAACATATGACATGTGTGCATCACATACAGGTACAAATATGACAGATGTGTCAAGAACATACATGTATAATATTTGACATTATGTGAACAAGTACATACAAGTACACTAGAAGACATGAGGGGTACAGGTACAATGTATGACATCATGGGAACAAGTACATACATTATACAGGTAAAAGACATGGGTACAGGTACGATATATGATAAATGGGGAACAAGTTCACAGAGGTACAATATATGAACTGGGCCCAGGTACACTATATGACATCATGGGTACAGGGTCAGTGAACCAGTTGTGATGAATTATCCCATTTCCCTAAGATTAATTTCCTCACTTCTATCCTGGATTATCAAGGGTTAATAATTTTTCCCTTTGTAACTTACAAAATTAAACTTGCTCAAAACAATCAGGCTCATTGCTGATGTTTCCTGATGACTTCTTGAACGTTTGGTTCACCAGGAAATGAAAACAACTCGTGCGTGGCGGTCAGGACACAGAGGCCATTCGGACTGTGGGAGGACCTCTCGTGTCAACTCAAGCAACCGTTCCTGTGTGAGACCTTCCGACGTGGCTTTACCACACCCCTGCCCACGACCACACCGCAGCCTACCACGTTGGCACCATGTCCATCACCCTGGAAAGGTCAAGGAGATCATTGCTATCAAGTAAAACTTCAGTGAAATTATTTCAACTAAAATGCAAGAGACCTCAGGCTTGTGTGTGCCAGTGCACACATTTTTAAAGATGTTACTTTACATAACAAAATACTTAGCTGACACTTCAAGCCATGCAAAAAAATAAATAGAATTGATAAAATTTTGAAATAGCTGTATAACAAAATGATATTAAAAAACCATGTTTGTACCAATTGACCTATGGACTTGCATCAATGACGCAAGGGTATCTCTTGTCAGATTCATGGTGTCATCACACACCAGAATATTTCCTTTGTCAAATGGGATAAGCTCAGTGGCAGAGCCTGAGGAAAAAATTTCTTATCATACGTTCCAATGTCACTACCATTTTAAATCTGATTGTGTGTGGACGCATGGTCTGTAAACTTTCATAGAATTAACTGGCCTGTGTCTTTTTTTTAAATTCACTATGTAATATTTTTGTTCCTGAGAGAGGTTTCAATGTCAATTTGTTATTTGATCTGACGACTCGAGGAAAAGAAAATGTAAAATGCAGGATGGGGGAATACTGGAATGCAGTTCTTCTCATATTTACACTTCCCAAGCAAACCAAGATATAGTCATGACACATCCTCACAGGATTGTTAACAAAATGTTAAGACATCTGTGTGTGAGACAAAAAATGTAGTCATGACCCATCCTCACAGGATTGTTAACAAAATGATGTTAACCTGTTGTTATTTTCAGCCTTGTTGGCAATGTATAACATCTTGATTCTGTCCACCTTTACTGTTCAAACAGATGTTTTCATCCATGAAGACATGGTCTGATGCACAGCAACATTGCCAGATTTTCGGTGGCAGCTTGATGAGTGTACACAGTAACGACACTTTACAGTTTGTAGTCAATTCTGTCATGAACAGGTAATGTCATGAATAATTGTTTTATGTGATGATACTCGTCCATTCATAGTCATTGCTTTAGGGAAATATCAGCGAAGTTTGAGGACCAACTATTTCAGTTTCTTAACTTCAAATTTTACCTCTAAAAACCAATATCCAAAATTCTTTGAGATTTTTTTTTTCAAGTTAAACACTTGAAGTCCCATCACTGCCCTAAGCTGTCTTTGTATTAGTGAGAACGCAGTTATTCTGATAATGATGAATTGTAAACACATATTTTTGAAAATATGGTTCAAAGGCAACATTGTCTGCCTCTTGTTTAAATTTGTCCCATGTGCTCTCCAGCTTTGAGAGTAAAAAAAAATGGCTGGAATGGATACATTAACCATGTAAGGTAGCTTGGCAATGAGGTGAGCCTTAAATAACAAAAACAAAACAAAATCTTTAGCTCAAAAGTATGAAGGACAGAAATAAGTGAAACAAAGTATGGGCACGACGCCTGAAAGAAGAACACTGAAAGTGTTGGCATTCACTATTTTCACTATTTTCTTAAAGTTTTTTTTATTTTTTTGAAGTGCTGTCACATAACTGTGTAATTAAATTAAATCAAAAATTTATTTTTTCTACTGCTACCTCACATTTTCAATGCCAATGTTTCTCCAGGTACACAGTGAGAAATGGGTTTTGGATAGGACTCTCTGATATCACTAAAGAAACAAGTAAGCCATTTAATTTAAGCTGTGTTTGGTTGTGGCTCATTTGAATTTTTGATCTTTTTGCCTTTTATGTCATTAATACTAACTTCAAATGTTTTCCTAATAATTATTTTGAATATTTGATTTTTCATAACTGGTTTCTTAACTTAAATTTTTTTTTTGTTAGATTACCAGGCTAACTTGAAGATTTTATGAAGGATGGTTAATTTTCTATGTTTGTATCTTAAATGTCAAAGTCTTCTGTAACCTGATTGTCTTAATGAGCTGAACACAGCCCTTGATGTTGACAATTTTTAAACCTCTATAAAGGGGATGCACTCTTCATGACAACATTTTCCCCAAATATTTATGACATTAACTACAAGTGGGAAACATGTCAATAATTTAATTTTTTTTTTTGTGGAGCCCTGAAATAAGCTTTGCATTCTCCAGAAGGGCTCAGTGCATCACAGTTTATGAATCCCTGAGGTGTTACAATTTTTAAAATGAAAATTGATTGTTTCAGGTTATGTGTGGAGTGACAACTCCCCGTTTGACTTCAGTTTCTGGAGCCCAGGGGAACCCAATAGTGTTACTGCTTTAGAGGATTGTGTGGAGGTAATCCAATTTTTTTTTTGTGTTCACACTGACAAGGCCAGTATGTACATGTTTTTTTGTTGTTTTTTGTTGTTTTTTTTAAAGAAAAACTTAGCCATGATCCCTGTAATAGTCTAATGAAATAAAGTCAAGATACTATTTAAAATGACTTGAGTTGCTAATGAGAGCCAGGTCTCTGTCCAGTAAGTGCCATTGTTTGGTCGCAAGTCACTGTTTGGTCACTGAGAACCAAATGTCTATAGGATGTAGAATGTGGGCAACTTTCAATGAAAGAAAAGAAACAAGCACATGTTGGTGGCTTCATCAGTGGGGGGTGAAGCTGTATATAAGCTGACTGATTCTCATTACAACAGAGTTGTGCCCTGCTTGAACACCATATAAAAGAACAATGGGGAGGTTGGGGGAGTAGTAAGCTTAAGTTCCAAAGCTAGTTCTAGCAATTTTCTTGTCCTATTTTCATTTGTCCTGTCTGCTGCAGAAGGCTCTTAGCCGAAACGTTCATATCTTATTGTCCTGTCTTTAGATTCAAGCTTCCACATACCTAGTCTTACTTTTTCCTTCACATAGTTTGAATGCAGTCCTTCATTTCTTATCCTCCACATGTAGTATCTATTTGGTAACATTGAGTGAAGAGTTACTTAGGACATTTACATGCTTCAGTAATAATATAAGATCTTTGTTTCACTAAACAGGTTGATACATTTAACTTGCATTGGAATGACAATAACTGCAACCTACTCAGGCCATATGTTTGTTCTATTATAAGAGGTAGGCATCTTGTTGAGGTTAAATCGTAATTTGTAATAATTCTAATTAGTGTCGTCGCCAGGGGGTGCAGGAGGTGCGGACCGCACTGGGTGAAAACTTCTCAGGGGGGACTGACACCAAAGTAATAAATTGCATATTTACACTGCTCAGTCTAACAAATGTTGATAAAAGGATAACTGATCACATGTAAAGTTTCCACACATATGACCAACCCAAATGTGTGCTTTATTAAAAGTTTGAGGTTGATGTGTTAGAAATGAGGCGACCCTCTAACTAGGTCAGAAAAACACTGTTTTGACCATGATTCAATGCTGTTTGAAGTGTTGAGTAACTTTTGTAAGTGACAGGAAGTTATATTTATCTAAATTTTGAGAAATAATGATTTCCATTGATACCAAATACAATGTGTTCTGGCAATTCTAAGTGCATGATTCAAATCAATAAAAATTAAAAACATTGCCGTACTGTGGACTCATTTTAACAAGAAGAAATCCATTGGGGAAATTGGGTGGGTGGGGTGAAACCATGAGTTGACCGCAGCTGGTGACACCACCCTAGCTACGCCACTGATTCTAAAGATCTGGTAAGAGTAGGATTGGTGAGTTGAGAAAATGTCAGTTTCTAAAAGTGCCAGGCAATCAGTTCCGTATGAATTTACTGAATTAATTTGTAGTCTTGAGTTTAAAAAAAAAATATTCAACCTCCTCCTGTCACGTATGACAAAGCTATTTAATCAAACCATGGTTTTTGTAGGTTCAGTGTGTCCTATCTTTAATATCACAAAGTTAATCATCATATTTTACAAAAGAAATTTCTTTATAAATAGACACCACCACTACTAGATCACCACTCCCTTTTCCCCCAAGACAAAATTTATTACTGATGATTCATATATATTCTAATTCTGTGCCTCTACAGGAGTACCATTGCCAACGTTGCCCACTACTCTTGCTACTACACAAGGTAGGAAAATAATCCAAATGAGTCCATGTTTGAACTGTCTTACAGAAAAAATGATAGTATTTTATAAGGACATGATCTAATTTAAATATATTAAGTTTAAAAAAAGCATATAAAAATACCAATTTTTCTTAGACCAGAATTACAAGAAGGCAACAAAAATGTGGAATAACATTTCAGTTAAATGTGTTTCCCAAATTCTGTTTCTTTTTAAAGCTTCGTTAAACATTTTGATTAATATATTTTAATAGTTGCAACACATTTGCCATATATATATATTAAACAGAAATCAGTGAATTTGATAAATGAGCCATCCAAGTTTACAAATAAAAATGTAGTAACCCTAGCATTCAGCATTGAGATGCTGGCCAGGGCAGAAAATGAAAAAAAAAAAAAAAAGAAAAGCTTACTAGCTTAAGATTAATCCTAGCAAACTTACTCCTCAGACTCAGCACTGTTAAAAAAAAATGAAGTAACCCTAGCATTAAGCATTGAGATGCTGGCCAGGGCAGAAAATGAAAAAAAAAAAAAAAAGAAAAGCTTACTAGCTTAAGATTAATCCTAGCAAACTTACTCCTCAGACTCAGCACTGTGTTCCTGTGCTGATGTTATCTTCATACACAACAGTGGTTCTCAACGCTTACCTTCAGCTGCTATTGTGAATTTTTAAAAATTTTAGAACTATGTTTTCTTTATAACATGTTTTTATTTGTGTATCTCATTGATTCCAAACCCATTCCATTCTCTCATCTCACTAATTCCATCCTCTAGCCCCAAAATGTGCTGACACAGCGTGGACCTTGTATAATGGCAAATGTTATTATGTCAGCCCTAACTGGGGTTCAGAATCTCATCTCTCATGGTTTGCTGCCAGACGAAAGTGTTTTTCTCTTGGTGCAGACCTGGCGAGCATTTCATCCGAGGGGGAAAATAATTTCCTCACTTCTCTGGTAAGTGACAGATTACTATCCTATTTTCTTTAAAATATTGATCTTCTAATGAATGGTAAATAATTTTTTTAAAAATGGGTTTAAATTTCAGATCGTTTTTGCAGTCCATAAAGTTTTCTTTGAAATAACTTATTGTTTATTCACGCTACCTAAAAATATCAAAATTTTAAATCTCAGAGTCTAGTTTAATCCATTTTTTTTTATACCATTAGCATAGAACAACTACTAGCATAATTAAAATTACACAAATTTTATAGCTTCCATGTCAAGACGTAACAGATCAATTAAATGCCACCCAGATTATAGCCTACTGTAAATCTTCCTGTATCCAAGTAATGATATATTCCCAATTAAAATTACACAAATTTTATAGCTTCCATGTCAAGACCTAACAGATCAATTAAAAGCCACCCAGATTATAGCCTACTGTAAATCTTCCTGTATCCAAGTAATGATATATTCCCAATTAAAATTACCACACCTTTAAAAGATAAAATTTTAAAAATTCTTAATTTAAAAACCTGTTTATTCCCCTTTTTCAAAAGTTCATTATATTTTTCAACAAAAACACCTTTAAGTATGTTTTTATAAAATAAATATCTTTGCCAACTATAAAAAAAAAATGAATTAGACAATTTTATTAGGTTTTTTTTGTTGTCCATTAGCTGAGCACATTTTATTCAAGACAGTTTTGGATTGGTCTCAATCAGTTGGATCAAGAAGCTTATGTGTGAGTCATTTATTGGAACAAATCTTTTCTTCTTCTTCTTATATTTGAGGGGCCCACGATCAATTTGTTGATCATTCTGGCTCTCGGTTTGAATTCAGAGTTTGCCTTCTCTTAGATGGGTTGCCGTCCAAGGCTTACGAGTCCCATCCACCCGGGGTGCTGGGATATTGGCTTTGGTGGGGATTGAACTCCAGACCACCAACTATTTCGTTTGAGACAGTTTAGACCGCTCGGCCACCCAAAAAGAGGGCCACTGTGAAATATAATTTATTTCAACATTTAATTACTGGCCATAACAAATTTACTTGTTTATATTAACTTTAAGGTTTAAAATATTTTGGGAGATAGTTTCCAGACTACTTCATTAAATATAGTTTATGTATTCTCACATGACCATCTTCAAAACAGCTATTTATAAAATACGCATTTAATTTATACCAGTGGTTCACAACCTCTTTAAAAAAAAACTGAAATGACTCCCCTCGTAGTCCCTTAGGCTACCCTATGTTTTACAAGTTAGGTGTTACGGGGGGAAAGGAGCGGCTGCAGACCCCTTAGAGGTGTACTCTGAGCCCTTTAGACTTCACGTATCACATATTGGGAACCACTGTGTTTAACTGTTCTTTATCTGGTCAGATGAAACTTCCTTAGACAAATTTTCAATAATGGTATTTAGTTATGGTTTTAACGATTAAAATGTAACATTGCATTTAAAAATTGTTGTTTCTTATCAGATGGTCTGATAATAAACCAACAGTGTACGTGGCATGGGCCAACAATGAACCCAATGATGGCTATGGGGCAGAGAGATGTGTTGACATTAGTGCCAGCCACGGTATGTGACCTCAAACAAACAACCATTGACACAGAGTCACACAGCAAATCATCATTCCATCACATCAACAAATGTGTACTCAAGCATTGCATTTTATCTGATAAGATTTTTTATGGCCCCATTGATACTCTTACAATAAGCAGTAGGCCTGCATAATTTTTAAAGCATCATTATATAGTGCAACAGACAAACACAGCGCATGACTAATATTTTTTATCTGGAACATATAGTTTCAAAATTTTCCTAAAATATAATCCAGGCTCCTGAATTATTTAATCTTTTGTTGCACCCCCCCCCCCACTCCCTTTTTTGGGGTTTGTTTTTTGTTCTGATCACATAATTAAAACCATTAACTGAAAAGTGTTATCATTGCACAGGTCATTGGATAGATGACAACTGTATGTCCAGCATGGGGTACATATGTAAGCGGTCAAATAATTCAAGCGGCTCAACACTGCCACCACATACACCGACGCCAGTCATTGACGGGGTGTGCCCGGCCGGTTTTGTCAGCGAAGGTCGGTCATTGAATATTTATTAAACTACTTACAGGTTTTGTATGCTCAACTCACCTACAACTTAAAATTCATCATCTAACTTCATATTTACCATTTTGGTTTGACTAAAAAAGATTTTAAGTCAGCCAATCTACCGTGTCTTTTGTTCTCAAGTATTTTAAGTTATCATCCGTAACTTGTCTACATACAACAAACCGCCCCACCCTAAAACACAGGTGTAACATTTTACAAACATATTTGCCATCACCTGTTATAAGAACATTTTATGGATGATGCTGGGATTAATTTACAGCTACATTTTCTCTCAATATGGACATATGGCAAAATAATGTTTGTAAATTTTACACTAACATTAAGATAAATGTCAATAACACTGAGCCGTACCCTAAACTGTGTCAAAATAATTGTCATGTTGACAGTGAGCAGCAGTAAATGCTATTACGTTGGAGGACTGGGAAATGACAGTCTCAAAGATCCTAAACTGGGCTGGGAGGCTGCTAGGAATGCCTGTAGAGCCTTGACTTCACCCAAACGTGTGGACATTGGCAGTATCAATAGCCAGCTTGATCAAGGTAAAGGAAAGATCAGTACACAGCTTGATTGTTATTATTAGTATTCTGTTTGATATGGCCGTGGAACAAGCAGGCAGACTATTGAGTTCTTGATTGATGTGTAAATGACTTTGTTGGTAAATGACATTGCAGTATAAGGGTTGTAAAATCGGGGTCCAAGAGGGTCAAGCCTATTTAGGTCAATTCTCAATCATATAAATATCTCCCATGTTGGATAAAACCGAAAAAATTCCATCCCTAAAACTATTGTGTCAACTAAAATAGAATGCAGCTACTGCATTACATCATACGCTAGACTTGAAGTCCTAAAAACAAATTGCTCTACATATTCTCAGTGTACTTGTGTCATTGTATCAATACTTTTATAAACTATCTAATTCATAGATTAATAGTCTTTGATATCAGTGATATGATTGCAGTATGAAATGCAGTGGCTTAGATAGGGTTAGTTCCACGAAAAAAACAACGACCCTTGCTGGCCTTTAATGCTGCCCATCCATATAAAGAAAAAAGTGTCGCTCTAGGTGGACCGACCCCTCACCCCCACCCTTCCTACGCCTCTGATTAAATGTTTATAAGTGGGCTGAACGCAATATCAATACATCTAAAAATTTCTACGCATATACTTATTTACTTGCTATTCCAAAAACTAACTGAAAATTAATTTGAGTAGAAAGGGATTGATGGGACTCTTGAGTTGAGTAAGAGTAATACAACTAAAAAAAAACAACAAAACATTAATTATATTATTCAACTATTTAGATATTGTCACATTTCTACTGTCATGTTTATTTGTTTAGATACATTCACATTAATACTGTCATAATTCATTTTTTAAAAGATATTGGCACATTACTATTGTCATATTAATTTATTTAGATATTGTCAAATGTCTACTGTAATATTAATTTATTTAGATATTGTCACATTACTACTGTCCAAATTGAACACTGATCTGTGGATCGGCCTGAGTGACCGTGCTCAAGTCAACACATTCAGCTGGGGGGATAACAGTGAGGTGACCTTCACTAACTGGGCTGGTGGTGAGCCCCAGTTTCACTATGGTAATTGGCAAGTGGTGAGTGTTAAAAAGATTGTTTACATTGCATCATGTCAATGACATGCTCAAGTTATTTTGTTTTTAAATCACCAACGACATTCAGTTCCAATGTATTTTTTTTTCAAAATTCTACAAAAACTTAGGCATTGTAACAAAAAATAAGTGTTTAAAATTTAAATAGCTATATATCAATTCATTATAGAATAGTTTTAATTTATTTAAATTTACACATTTTAGAAAAGGTATATTAAATAATCTACTAGGACAGTGACTTTAAGATTTGTCTTCTATCTTCACAATGTATGTCTGGTGTTGTAGTCACAAGAATTTGACTTACACCACAGACCTCTCGCCAAAACCATTCTCGTCATGCCAAGCTATTGTGCTATAAAACCTTTTGTTGGAGAGATTTTTTGTTTATAATCACCAGGACAACTGTGTTGAAATGTTGAGAAACCCAAACAAAATGGAAGACATTGCTAAATGGAATGATGCCCAGTGCATTAAGAGGAACGCCTATCTCTGTCAAACAATGAAAGGTAACTAGACAGACATTATGTTTTTAAAAAAGTGAGCTCTAGCAAATTAGACAAAAATTAAATTTGCACTTATAAAAACAAAAATCAACTTAACCAGTTCATTACCGCTGACGTCAATGCGACGTCACGATCACCCACTTTCAATTAATAAGCGAATGGGATAGAGAATGAACGAATACAGAAAGTTTCCATTTTTTTTTAAAAAATTATTTTGTTATATACATTTTTTAATTGCTGAGTAAGCAAAAATTTATGCCAAACCAGCTGTAATGAAAGGGTTAAATAAATAAAGGCCATCTGAAGTAATAATTCCTTGACTTTTCAGCGCCTGCCCAGTCTGCCACAACAGTTGCCACACCCACACCCAGCTGCCCTAAAGATTTTGTCCAGCACAAAACAGTATGCTATTCATTTGTTAATCGGCCCCAAACATGGGAAGAGGCCAGATCATCTTGCAGAAACTTGGGTGGTGATCTGGCTGCGACTTTGGATGTGTTTGAGGTTGCCAGATTAGATTTGGGACTGTATAACAAAAACATATTCGGACAAGCATGGATTGGTATGAAATTTGATCAGGTAATTGAATAAGTTTTAAATGATTTTTGTCAAATATACACAGGGGAGGGAAAAACCTAAAGAGAGACAATACAGAATAGTTTTGTCCCTTTCCTGTTTTTTCCCCAACATGTTTATACTTCTTATTGCTTCAATCTGAACGCAGTCCTCCCCATATTACACTTCAAGTTATGAGACATGGTTAATCCGTATTATTTTAAATTTGATATTAAAGCAGTCTGTGGTTGGCTTAAGACTTTTGAAAAAAGATTACTGTTTCTGAGTTGTTGTTTTTTTTAACTTGTAAAATGAGATCAGAAAGTAACTAGCAAAAATTTACGTTCATAAACTTTATTTCTTTAAGTCATTGAAAACTGTAAATGATGGAACAAATTATTATGTATGAAGACGTTTGTGATATGACATTAAATTCCTCATGACATTAGTAGTCTACTTTTCATGAAGTGCTCACACTGGGTGGACTGCCTAAAGTGCAAAATCTAATAAATATCTAATAAATATATATAAACAATATTAGGTTTCTTATTTCTATTATGTTATAGCTTTAATAAAATTAAACATCTGTGTAATTATTTTCATTCTTATTTTCATCCACTAGATGATCTCTGAATATATCTGGAGCAATAATTGGCCGGTTATAAGTACTTTCTGGTCAGCAGGAAATCCCAATCTTCAAACAAACGACAGCTGTGTTGCCTTATCAAACACAAAATGGAATGACACATACTGTAGTGATAAACTGCCTTTCATTTGTGAAATCAGAAAAGGTAGCAAATTTTAGCCAATGCTACTTCTTAATTTTCTTAGAAAAGAAAACTCAGTCTTCTGCAAATAATAAAGATATTTGAAATAAATTATTTGATCACAGGCTGGAAGAGGAATTTTAAAATCAAATTCTCTTACAGCCGGACCATATAATTTCCCCACAACGAATAATTTTACACAATGAAAAATTGAATCATTCAATTTTAAATAATATTTAAAATATTTTCGGGCTGTGTTGGTACTATGCTGGGGGGCTTGGACCAGCTCTAATGGGGCTGGGATATGTCCTTAAATGTATTCTTGTTGGCATTTTGTCTAGTCTTACACTGTATGCAGATTATCAATATGTATATTTTCTTTCCTCAGAATTACCACCAACACCTACACCAACACCGCGAGGTCACTGTGCCGACTCTAAACAATTGCGGTTCGGTGATGACTGTTATCTAATAAAGCTAGATGACCAAGTCTCCTGGCCTGAAGCTGCATTTGCTTGTAATGAGCTCGGCATGCAGCTGGCCAGCATTCACTCACCTTCTGAGAACAGCTTCTTGTTTAGGCAACTGCAGAACCCAATCACGACTACACGGAACCCCCATTTTTACACCAATTACTATTACGGTGTGAAAATAAATGTTTGGCTTGGCTTCCGGAGAGATCTTAAGGGCAAGTATTTACATGGGAACATTTAATTAATTACCAGACATTTGTTACAAACTACTGAGGATGATGACTAATTTAGTGGGCTGATACACTGGACCATATTATCTCTAAGAGCAGGCCTGCACAACATACGGGCCTGCACAACATACGGGCCTGCACAACATACGGGCCGCACCTGCTTTGCAGCATGCAAAATAACGAAATTTTCTTTATAATTATTTTTCTTTTTTTCTTAATAGCTTTTCCCCCATCCTATTTCTTTTGGCCCGCACAAGCTTTTCATAAACTATTATGGCCCATCTTATATTTTGCGTTGGGCAGGCCTGTCTTAGAGCAGTGTTCAGTAATCTACAGCTAACTTTAAGACTTGGTGTTCAGAGTGATTTTGAATGGTATGCAAACCCCAAACATTAATATTAGCTTTACAAATGCATCTTTTAATGAAGGAAGACTCAGAGCCGTGGCATGGGCCCTACAACCCCAGCAACTGCAGAAGGCCTCATCGTGTTAAGGGGCACAAATTTTTGATGTGTAACAAATTTAATTGGAAGTATTTTAAATTGCTTTGAATAGGTAGGTAAATAGGAAAAACTAAAAAGTGGCAGGGGGGCCTCCAGAAGTCATGGGACAGCTCTGGATTGTTGGCACACTGAATGATTTAGACATTATACTTTGGCACAAATTACCAAAAGGTTCCATATATTAAAATTTTTGTTATTCTTTATTTCATATATTCATACATTGTATTTTGTTGGAAAGAGCACTGATAAAATTGACAGGCCTCTTAATATTATTTTGATGCTAATAATATACACATAGAATCTTTAAACCAACTAGTTATTTGTTTTAATAAGCTGCACTGAGAAAGGGGCTATAAGAAAAAGCAGTAAAATCTATTTGATGTTTCATCACAAAAATTTTGTTAAATTTTAATTTTTTTAAATGTTTCTAAAAATAAAATTAAAGCTTGGTAAGTAAAGCTTACACCGTAGCCAATTGTCATGCATTTCTTTGACCCATGCACAAATATTTGTACGTTGAAAACACACAAAACAGGGCTGATTTTTAAAATTTACATGGCAATTATTCCACACGACGTTTATTGGATTGCTGATAATCTTCAAGGTGGCTTCACTTGGTCAGACAAGTCAGAGGCTGTTTACTTTAACTGGGCCAGCGGTGAGCCATCTATGAGATTTACTTCAGGACAGACTGTCACAGAAGAGGAGTGTGTAGAAATGTATATCGATTCAGGCAAGTGGAATGACATCTCCTGTCGCGGCAATAACCGGGGATATGTTTGTAAAGTCAGCCAAGGTAAGTGTACCTATAACCAGGGATATGTTTGTAAAGTCAGCCAAGGTAAGTGGACCTATAACCGGGGATATGTTTGTAAAGTCAGCCAAGGTAAGTGAACCTATAACTGGGGATATGTTTGTAAAGTCAGCCAAGGTAAGTGGACCTATAACCAGGAATATGTTTATAAAGGTACCAGAAAAATTGAAGTAAGCCTAACCAACAATACAGTGCAAAAACTCTAACAGCACAAAGCACTTTTTAAAATGATAAATGTCAGTGAGTCAAATAAGGCATGTTTCTATTGTCTGAAACTGTCTTGCAAGTCATGTGAAGATGATCAAGACTAGATTTGACTGTGAGTATGGAGTTGGCGCGCCAGTTCTATTTGTACCTGGAAAGCTTGCCCACATGTAGGACACACATATTTTGGGGTCCTAGAAAGATCTGCTTTATTCTTGTGTGCTTTCTTTGGTAGTGAGAGGTGAGTTTACTCTCTGAAGATTGTGTTCTAACACAGCTTGTGCAATCCACAGCAAGCGTAGCCCATGAATTCAGCTGGATGTCCATGGATTTATGGGACACTTTTAGACAATCCGTAAAGTAATTTCTGTGCCCACCAGCTGAGCATGTCCCTCTGAAAACAGCCTATACAAGTACCATATAATTATGCATTGCACATATCTCAACACAATAGCTTAGGTATATATTTTCAGGGATAATTGATATAATCATAAAAAGATGATGTAATTTCCTCTTGTTAAAAGGAAGGTCATATTGATTTTTTCTTTTTTTTCCCACCAGTTTTTCCATCTACATTGCCCCCCACGACTCCACTACCAATGGTCACTGTAATTGGTCCAGATACTTCATCCCCAGACTTCCTCAAATCAACAACCAATGTGATTGTACCTTTACGCCATCTACCACCTATTCAGAATCAGGAGGGTAAGGAGGTTTAGCTCTTAAAACATCTTCAATATATTTTACTCAACAATTATCTTCAGTGCCGTGATGGACACACAGACTTCCAGAGAGAGTTAGAATAAAAAACAAATTAATTCAGCTTTTTCGGAAAATAACACCATAGGGAATACTGCCCTACTACTAATGATCCCCAATTTACCTGCATTTCTTTTCTTATATTTAATTTTAATGTATCTCCAAAATATTTTGGTCTGTTAAGATTTTATTTTTCACAGTAATAATACATACATTCTTTTACTTCCTGTAATCTTGGTTCTGGAAAATCCAACTTCTGGCAATAACAATCATTGAAATAAAAGCTATACATTTTTTTATAATTCATTTATTTATTTGACAAAGATTTTAAATGATTTTATAATCCCATACTCTTCCATTCTTATTTGTACACCATAACTTATTCAATGATTCTGTAAAAAAAAATTCTCTAATATTTTTTTATTTTATGTCATTTATTATTATCATTTCTTTTTATTATTGTTGGTTTTATATAGCGTGGTACCCCAGCCTAAGGGTACATACAGAATGATGAACTTAAAATATTAATTAACATACATTAATGAAATAATTGCCCAATATTACCTAAATGATAGCTTGTCATAAAATTTTGTAAAATGTATTCATTTTATTTATTATTTATGTTCCAGATGATGAAAATAGCTTAACAGGAGGACAGATTGCTGGCATAGTTATTGGAATAATAGGAGCAGCTATTATAGTGGCTGTAGTAGTTATAGTCATTAGAAAGAAACCTCTACCAACCTGGCCAAGGGTGAAATTGTTACATCAAGACTCAGGCTTTGACAATGCTTTCTATATGAAAGGTGAAGAAGACCCAGCAGTGGACAGCAAGGGCATTAATCAGGACATTAGAGAGGGAGATAATGCAAGTGAAGAAAGTGTTGTAAAACTAGGATTTTCAGATGCTTAGAAATAGACCAGCATTCACACTGCTTTAGAAATAAAATCTTCAAGTCGACTAGACATTTTGTTTTGACCTCATTGAGAGCTCCCTCCCTGAATTGAAAGCTTCCCTCAACTCTGGATCACATGGCACAAGTATGTCATTTAATATTATTTGTGCTGTTTAATTGTGTACATATTTAAAAATATATTATATTTCTATGTTATTAAAAAATTCAACTCTACTCATTATCAGTTAAACCTTCTTGCTTGCTGTGTAATTTTCTTATAATATGAATTCAAGTCTTTTATTGGTTTCCTGTCAAATCCGTAAACACTGAAATATTTTTATGAGATTTATTAATCCTTATGTAAACATTTTGTTTTGCATCTAAACTGTGTATTTTGTATACCTGTGTATAAAGATAAGAGAATGTCCAGCGGATTTGATTTTTGATCCATGACCTACTTTTCCTGAATAAATGGAACAGAACTTCCTGTGTGCTTACAAGACAAGTATAACTAATGAAATGAGAAATTTGATGAATATGTTTTGCTATTCATCAAATTCTACTTTTTTAGTGTTTGCAATTAAATTATGTTCATTTTAATGAATAAATTATTTCAAAAATTAAACAACCCCTCAAAACAAAGTTTTCTGTATAAATCCTTTATAAAATGTCATATCGAGCAATGAGGGGTGGGGCTGAAAATTGTCCCAAGTTTCAGCCAATAGGTTGATAGGAAGTGGGTCAATTAGCTATCTGAAGATTTTTTTCAACCACCCATGAACAAAAGCAAAGTTAATATAAAGGATTTAAAAAGGAATTGTGCAATTAGTTTACTTGTAAATGTTAAAATAATTTGGTTAGTATTGAGAAAGTAACACCAGTTTTGATTAAAGGTCTAGAAAAAAATACTTTATTATAAAATAGAGTATCAAATTGGGCACTGGGATATTTTAACAAAAACTCTTAAATGAAATTTCCCTTTGGAGGTACAGGGATTGGGATTGACAAGAGTCATAGATAATACAATCAATAGTTGAAAGGATAACTTGCGTAAAACAATAGAAAACAGACATGTTATCTTTAATGACAAACAAATTCTGGGTATAAAACAAAAATTAATTGATATTACAGCATAGTTAAGTAATCTTATAGAGAGTGAAGAAAGCATAATATTTATCTTTTGCTCTTTCTTTCAGTTATTGCATGATAAAAAATAAACCATGGATGATCACATTATGATACTAATGAATACCATAATATGACAAAGTTATAGCAAGCTTTTAAACTTTTACCATAAGCATTATTTGAAAGATGACAAACAATTCAATTAAAACAGTTTGGTATAAACAAGGGTGTGACAGAAACATGAGAATAACAGAGCCATCTAATTGGTGTGACAGAAAAATGAGAATAAGATACTTATAAAAATTGTGTGACAGACAGATGTGCTTGAACCATAACAAAATAAAACAAAAAACACAAATGTAGTGTAAAGAGGAGATTACAAATTGGTACGCCAGAAGCCATTTTAAATAACAAACTGATATAAATATTTGCATGACATGTGTCTTTTTAAATAACAAACTGATATTAAGTAATTGTGTTATATAAGATTAGCATCAACAGCCATGGAGTAGAATATGGAGCTGGTGTTCTCCAGAAGTTTATTAGGTGTGTCAAACTCTTTGATCATCCCAGAATCCAGCACCATTACTCTAGAGACAAAGATACAAGAATATAATGAACAGCAGCTCTAGGAATAACATCTACCTGCAACCAGACATACATGACTCAATACATTAACATAGGAATGATACTGTCTTCTAAGAATCTCTACCTACAAACAGATAAATTCACAGAAAATACATAATTTATTATAGCTTTAATATTTTTTTGTAATCTCTTCTTTGAAATCCCTAACCCCAACCCATATTTTATTATTTTTTAATGCTGAAATCATTTTTCTGTGCTATCCACAATAAGAAATAAGAGAACTCACTTGTCGTAATCCAAGATGGTGTTGAGCCTATGCGCTATGGCAATTATTGTACAGTTCTGGAAGGCAAATCTAATTGTGTTCTGAATCAAGGTGTCTGTGTGTAAGTCCACAGCAGCTGTGGCCTCGTCGAGGACCAGAATTTTAGTCTTCCTTAACAGCGTTCTTGCCAAACAAACCAGTTGTCTCTGCCCAACACTGAAAATTTATGCATATAAGACATTTAGCTCATAAGTTTAAGATAGAATTATTTTATTATTACTCCTAATAAATAAAAAGGGATCTTGAATACATTAAGCAGATTGATTTCCAGAAAAAAATAAAAACAAAGCCATTAAACATTCTGATTTAGTTCAAGACAGTTCTAAACTGACATTTTTACAGCATTTTTTTTTAAAATGCTAAAACCAGCCAAACATGACCCTACATTACCTCACTTATAGAAGAGTTAATGTTATTCGTAATACTTTAATTGCCCATCTTCACACTTCAAGTTAATCATAATTTACAAGTACAGGACAAGTATTGGTACAAAAAACATGAGTTATCAATAACACATTCTTTCCCCTCATTGTTTTATAAATTTTAATTGATGTATATAAAAGTCAATAGTCCTTTTACTAAATTACTTACTAAAATGACCCATTAGATTCTGGCCCTTCTCCCCACACATGACTGATAATGACCTGCGATTCTGGCCCTTCTCCCCACACATGACTGATAATAATGACCTGTGATTCAGGCCCTTCTCCCCACACATGACGGATAATAATGTCCTAAGATTCTGACCCTCCTCCCCACATTGGTACATGTCTGATAATGACCTGAGATTCTGGCCCTCCTCCCCACACATGACTGATAATAATGACCTGAGATTCTGGCCCTCCTCCCCACATTGGTACATGTCTGATAATGACCTGAGATTCTGGCACTTCTCCCCACACTGGTACATGTCTCATAATGACCAGAGATTCAGGCCCTCCTCCCCACACATGACTGATAATAATGACCTGAGATTCTGGCCCTTCTCCCCACACACCACTGATAATAATGACCTGAGATTCTGGCCCTTCTCCCCACACATAACTGATAATAATGACCTGAGATTCTGGCCCTCCTCCCCACACTGGTACATAAGCTTGTCTGGTAAATGGTTGACAAACACTTTCAAATGTGACCTCTCCAAAGCTGTCCATACATCATCATCCGTGAACTCATCAAAGGGGTCAAGGTTCATACGTAGTGTTCCAGAAAACAAAACTGGATCCTGTTTTCAAAAATATATACAAGTACAGAGGGGCAAAACATACCAGACAGGGAACTTTTAAAACTTAAAATTGCAATTTTTTAATTATTATATCAAATACCTCTGTATTAGTGTTACATTCCTTTTATTTTTTCAATAGCGAAAGGAGAATTCTCAACTTTCGTCGGATGCACTAAATGCTTTATCTTATAGGATGAAAAATAATTGTCTAATTACCTGGGCAAACTTTGATATAAACATCCTGTACTTTTACCTCGGCAAACGTTAAATATGAGCATCCAATAATTTTTGCAGCATTAAATGCACTTTTAAATTACTCTCCCCTCAGTGGGTATATCCAGAAATCATATTCATATATAAAAAGGTAGTAGTTACACAATATGTTAGGCTAACGTTTAATAGTGAGTAGTTACTTGAGGAAGTATGGTGATTCTTGACCGCAGATCATGCAGGCCCAAGTCAGCAATGTTGACCCCATCCACCATGATGCATCCACCCGCAGACTCCATCAGACGAAATAATGAAAGAGAGAGGGAAGACTTGCCTGCCCCAGTCCGACCAACCACTCCAACCTGTGCAAGGATAATAATTAAACCTGTTCAACAATTTAAAATTTTTATTTCACTCTTTCATCTTTAAACATCTCTCAAAAACAAACAATATGGTTGTATTTGACACACAACTAGAGATGCATTTTCAAGGAAATGGAACAGGTTGTTTAAATTTTGCATTTTGTCTAAATTCTAAAATAAGACTATGAGGAGTAAATTAATCAATATTGAGTGTTGGACTTGTCAAGAGTGTTATAATTAAACATCACCATCCCTGAACAGAAATTCCACTTACGATCAACCTACCTTCTCCCCTCCATGTATCTTGACAGACATCCCTCTAATGACGAGGTCAAGTCCCTCCCTGTACTTGACACTGAAGTTCATGAACTCCACAACGCCATGAGATGGCCATGTTGGGTGGGGGCGTTTAGAGGGCACCACCCAGTCAGCCTAGACAATGAAATGAGGAATATGTATATTAAACATCAACAGCCTAGACAATGAAATGATGAATATTCATATTACTTATACAGCCTAGCCAATGAAATGAGGAATATTCATATTACCCATCTACAGCCTAGCCAATGAAATGATGAATATGTACATTAAACATCTACAGCCTAACTAATTAAATGAGGAATATGTACATTAAACATCTACAGCCCAACTAATGAAATGAGGAATATGTACATTATACATCTATAGCCTAGCCAATGAAATGATGAATATGTACATTAAACATCTACAGCCCAACTAATGAAATGAGGAATATGTACATTAAACATCTACAGCCTAACTAGTGAAATGAGGAATATGTACATTAAACATCTATAGCCTAGCCAATGAAATGATGAATATGTACATTAAACATCTACATCCTAGCCAATGAAATGATGAATATGTACATTAAACATCTACATCCTAGCCAATGAAATGATGAATATGTACATTAAACATCTACAGCCTAACTAATGAAATGAGGAATATGTACATTAAACATCTACAGCCTAGCCAATGAAATGATGACTATGTACATTAAACATCTACAGCCTAGCCAATGAAATGAACAGCCTAGCCAATGAAATGATGAATAGTCTCATGAAATATCTTAAGGAGGAACAGGTGGCCTCCAAGATAGGAAATGTGTTTATGTTTTAATAGGAGGGAATGTTAGAAAGGACACCATTTTGAGTTAACCACAAACTTTCAGAATCCCCTGCACCACAGATGGCGTTATGTCCTATATTACACTCGAATCAATTTTTGAAAACCACGATTTGGACCATAATTTTTTGAACAAAATAAATCCTATTCACATGACACCTCCACAGCCATATCTATGTGGGACACTGAAGCAATAGCTTAGATGTTATTTAAACATTTGATTGTTTGATTACGACATAATTTTAAAAAAAATTAAATAATACCAATTTAATATCTAATCATTTTGACTAGAGTAATTGGAAGAAAAACTTTCATACCTTAAACAAGTCTAACAAACCCATTATTCATTTAAAATTGAATCAAATTTTATAGCAGCTGAGCAGAAATGATTTCAACTATGGTCATTTCATATGAATGCTTGAATAAATGAAAATCTAATTTTAAATAACTATATTTGTTTATCTTTATATTCAAGGCATTATGCTGCATGGCTCTGGGCTTTGACAATGTTAGAATGGGTTAAGTAATTGACATATTAGGATGGTTTGAAGAACTGACCTCTTGGCTCTGACAATGTTAGAATGGTTTAAGTAATTGACCAATTGGGATGGTTTGAACAACTGACCTCTTGTTCAATTTCAGAATATTCCTTGAGTCTCTCCACAGAGACAATGTTGGTCTCAAAGTCTGCCAGTTGTCTGACCATCCATGGAAGACTTCCAGAGATCTGTGTATTCAGAAAATAGTTTTCATATTTTTTTTTTACACAAGCCATTGATGTTCTTAGGTTATAATAGAGATAAAGAGGTTTCTTTAAAAAATACTTAATTTTTCTCTCCCTCTCTCTTTTTGTTTGCAGAGTTCCAATATATTTAGGTAAGGCAAGAGCCCATTTGTCTTCTGTGTTCTTTCTATGATGTTCACCTAATATTCAACATCCTCGCTAACCTTACATACACAGTTCTCTATGTTTTACAGTAATCTTGAATTTCTCTCTTATTTTATTTAATTATTTATTTATTTCTATGTTTTACATTTCCTGATAATCCCATAAGCCAATTCTTTGGTTTCAAGGGTCAATTCCGTAATTGAATATGTCTACTATTTCCTGTCAACTACATAACTTTACAACAAGCTGAGAGTCTTTGTCTCTGTGTTTCTTTGCTGGTGAAGGCTTTTCGGCCGAAACGAACGCTTCTTTTGTGTTGTCCTCTTTCAAGTTTTACTCTACCCTTTAAATTTTCTTATTGCTTTAACCAGAACGCAGGTTCCCCCCCCCCCCTCCAAATTTCTCTAAATTTTATCTACTAATTTTTCTTTGTTTGGGAAGGCTTTTCGTCCGAAACGAACGCTTTTTTTTTGTTGTCCTCTTTCAAGTTTTACTCTACCCTTTAAATTTTCTTATTGCTTTAACCAGAACGCAGGTTCCCCCCCCCCCCTCCAAATTTCTCTAAATTTTATCTACTAATGTCCATTATATTTGAAATGATAATTGGCCCAATTATTTTATCTAAAACTTAACAAACGATTACACAGCTTGTAGCCTGTCCCTTGTTAAGGCTTGAATTGATATTTAGAGGTTTAATATGTATACAATTTATTTAAAACTTTAATTTTTTAAAATTAAAATTTGATCAGGAATAATGAGGAAATGGAATTTGTATTCCTGTAAACAGTTATTAACTTGTAGAGCATATGACACTGTCAATCGTGTCGGTACTAACCTGTAGAGCATATGACACTTTCAGTCGTGTCGGTACTAACCTGTAGAGCATATGACACTGTCAGTCGTGTTGGTACTAACCTGTAGAGCATATGACACTGTCAGTCGTGTTGGTACTAACCTGTAGAGCATATGACACTGTCAGTCCTGCTTGGCCAGCACTGCTGCCAGATGACAACACTTGGAAGAAACCCGAAGAGAAAATCACCAGGTTGGCTAGTGTGTCCATATTAACTGACAGCCACCTGGGGAAGAAGCAAAGTTTTTTAAGAAATTATTATTTAGTTATGTCAATTAGTTTCCTTCACCACATTAAAATTCATGCATAAAAGAAATTATAAAACTATTTTCAATTTTTATGACACCTTTATCCTTTACAATGATTAAAAATAATTAAGAATTATAAAAAGTTATGCAGAAATGGAATGAACATTCTATCACTTTTAAATTAATATAAAAAATTTTTTTTTTTTAAATCTGTAAACTTAGAGCCATAAATTAACTAATACAAAAAGGTATTCCAACCTCAGAGCCATGGATGCGGCAAAGAAGAAAACTGTATTGTCATTGACTCTCTTCTCAGACTCCTTGATAAACCTCTCAGTGACTCCATAAGCCCTGATCACAGATGCTCCTGAGACAGACTCACTGCAGACACCAAACACGGATACAATAATTGTAGCATTAGCCAAAATGTTGCCGTAAGAAATAGCGTTTATAATTTGAAATGTTAATGAAATTAATTGAAATATTTTTAATGAAATAAAAAAAATTTTTTTTATCAACTTGTGAGCCATAAACTTCATACAGTTTCAGAGAGATTTTTTTAAAAAATCAACGAACTTGAATTTAACTGTGGAAGGTTCATTTTATCTAAGAGCATTATTTTTTGCAGGATTAACTTATAAAATTGTTATATAAAAATTATTCTTCAACATGTTTTAAAGATAAAAACTTATTGATCAAGATTTAGAGTCAATTTTGTTGCCCAATTTAACACACACATAAAAAACTGGGCTGGTCACTATTGAAGGAACAATGACGACTATCCAGGCTCTCCATGATGTACAAGATAACTAATGGGCTGGTCCACTGCTCCAGCATTAAGCAGAAACTCGTCCCTCTCCCCCATAGACGGCGACGAGGCCATGACAGGCAGTTCCAGCTCATACCAGCAAGAAGCCAGTACAGGAGCTGTTCATTCCTACCAAATACAATCAGGGACTGGAACAAGCTTCAAAAAGGAACAGTTGAGGCGACAACGCTCGACATATTTGCGCCTATTGCCTCAGGTCTTCCAACCCCAGTGAATGATACCCTCACTAAGTAGCCCTTGCAACCAGTGAAATATCCTCTTCAACATCAGGCACAGAACCACTGCAAATCCTCTCTACATGCATAGGAGCCAGAATGATCAATAAATTGATCTTGGCCCTTAAGATATAGAAGAAGAAAAAGTGTGTATAGATGGAATACATACCTAAAGTGTGTATAGATGGAATACATACCTAAAGTGTGTATAGATGGAATACATACCTAAAGTGTGTATAGATGGAATACATACCTAAAGTGTGTATAGATGGAATACATACCTTAAGTGTGTATAGATGGAATACATACCTTAAGTGTGTATAGATGGAATACATACCTAAAGTGTGTATAGATGGAATACATACCTAAAGTGTGTATAGATGGGTGACCTCTTGATATGTTCAATCCTCCTCAGCTGACGAGATGTTGGAACATAAAACCTCTGGAATATAAGATTATTCCTTTAATTTGAAACCATTCTGAAGCACACACAAGTGATCAAATCATTTATTAGTATATTCTATTAGAATCACCTCTGCTAAGATTGGTATCACAAGACATGAACAGTGCACAAAATCTGAAGTATTTAAAATATAAAAGAGTGATAGCACATACATACAGACAAACAATAACACATAAATACAGAGAAACAATAACACATACATACAGACATAAAATAACACATAAATATATGTATATATATATATATATATGACACATACACACATGCAATAACATATACATACATACAATAACACATAAAAACATATTCATGCATGCAGTAATACTTACACAAATACAATAACACATACATACATACATACAATAATACATAAATACATATATACATACATAAATACAATAACGCACACATACATACCATAAGACATACAATAAGACATACAATGACCTACACAATAACATATAAAAACCTATAATAATGCATATATACATAAAATATTACACACAGACTGACAAAAACACACACAATCACATACACAAATATATACAAATACATATACACATATATACAATCACATACAAGCACACACACACAATTACACACATTAACAAACACGCTCACAAACACACACCTACACAAACAAAAACAGACACACTCAAAAACAAAAACAGACAACACACAAAAACACTCTCAAACAATCTCTCTCTGCCACAATCACAAACACACACAATTGCATGCACAAAACAATCACACACACACAGAGCCTAACACACACAAAGAAACACAATCTCACACACAAACACACACAATACACACACACAAAAATCAAGACAACAATACATAGTATCAAGCGTTTCTGTACCAAGATAAAAAAGAAGAGTATGATGACAGGAACAAGGACTGCCCCAAACACTGGACTCTCAATCATGATGACGACAATGGTGATGAAGTTGGTGCCAAATGTTCCAATAAAGTCACGGCAGAGGATTGGAAGAAAGTTATCCACCTGGAAGTAAACAACAGCAGTAGATAACCAGGATGACATCTTGTATGTAACAGAGATTTCATATCATTATCGCATACTTGTACAGTTACCTGCACTTTTTTAGTTTTTTTAAATTTTCCCAGCATTTTTTAGTTCTTCCATGTGATTTATAAAAAAATATATTTTTGCACACGGCAGTGTGACACTCGTTAAAATAATAGCAGGTTCAATAAATTCAATGTCGGTAAAAGGGAAACTTAAATCATATTATATGATTCTCAATACATAAGTCAAACTAAATTAGGCAACTAAATTTCATCTGTGCATATTTTTCAGCTCTTCAATAGTTTGGAGGTTTTAACTGTAGCAAAGTACTAACATAAGTGTTCAATAAGGATGATGGCTACTGGAGTGTGTTGTATGTGTACATGTGTGACACACTTTTAACAACCCTGCTCGCAGCCCCAAAAATGTAGTAGTGTGCAGGTCCTTAGGTACTGGTTGGTGATGGTGATTGTTTGTACCAATACTGACACTGACAGTTACTCATAAAAAAATTGAAGAAATTCAGGTCTCGAGGACTATAGCTTTATTACTACTCTACAGGAAAAGTTCACTATGATGAAAATGGTCCGAAGGAAAAGTCTTAAGAAAATGATAAAGAAAAAGTCTACTATGAAGAAAAAGGACAATATAGAGCGTTCCAATGGACCGCACTGAACAATGCACACTGCAAGGATGCTGTCCAATCTCGAATGACCCCCTACTTAGTGTGCACCCCTTTATAAAGCCATGCACGGACATATGAGAGAGCTCCTTCGTCACACCAAAACCAAGCCGGTCTACATTTTGCCTTCTGGCCAATGTCCTTGAGTGAAATGCCTAACCCTGGGGACTACACCCGAGTCATCATTAAAATCCCTGACCAAAGCCCTAAAGACTTCTATGTGATCTGTGCAGTTTTGTCTCAGCTCTCTCAGATACTATTTTATAGTTCTATGAGTTAAATGGTTTTTGAGATATTTTAACTAGAAGGGGTGGGGACCACTCTGGATGAAGGTGAAAAACTCCTTTAATGACTGAATGTTAAAATATCCTCCAACGATGGAGACTTGTAAACATGCTACAGAATAGTACATAAAATCTCCTTTCCAACTAGATGTAATTTATAACTTAATACGCTAGGGTTCCAGAGAAATAAATTATTAAATTCCTAACTAAAGCACACATAGTGGTATTTAAGTACATCCCCCCCCCCATGGGAGAGAGAAGCCGGCCGTACAAAGGCCATGTGGACTGGGGTGAAAGAGATACCTGAGGTCAACATTCCGACCTAGTGTTAGGTGAGGTCACACAGCGCGTTGGGCGCCCACCATGGTTTTCGTACTAATAGCGGTTGTTTCGAAATAACGGGGCACACACTGCCACATAATTTTTTTTATTTGAAATCAAGCCGTGTTGAATTTGTTTGATAGGATTTGACTGATAATCTTGTTTTTTATTGTGAGGAACAGCGCTTACATGGATTTTTGGACATCGTTAGCATAAACGAAGACATATTCATAACCGCAAAAAAAAAAAAAATATATATATACGCCACCTTGTAAACAAATGGCAAAATCAAATCAACCATCCAAAGACAAATCAGCTACAGAAAAAAGGAGTGTCCCCTGATCATGGAAGAAGAAAAAAATGAGGACTCCATTCAAACAAAAATCTACGACTCTGTTCCTAATTACAACTGACACTCAAGAACTCAACAGCCATTCTTACCGCACAATTATCCAACAAAATTATTCTGTAGCAAGCAAGACTTTCAAGGAACAACGAAAAACTCAAATAAGGATATTCAAGACGGAAAAAAATGTGTAGGAGGTATGAAAAAAAACTAATTTCCATTTATTTGGATCAATAAAAAATATCTTATCTTAAACAAGCCCATGTAGTAAGCAGAGTGCAACCTACTATTTCAATGTCCCTGGAGCACCTGTTTATTATACGGCCGACGGGAGTTGTGTCAAAAAAGGCCATAGGTGCTTTGAAAAGTCTGGTGGTCATTTGAGAGTGGAGATTTCGCCCAGCCACCACCATCCTGGTCCAGAACATGTAATAGTAGCTCACAAGGAAAAACACTGTTTGTGTATAAGGAAATAGATGAATCAATTAGATACAATGCAGATTTATTTTTTTAAGCTTTTGTTGGAACCATCAAGTCAATTTAGATAAATAATGACATTTAAACAATACAAAACTTAACAATAAGCAACAAAAAATTTAGCTATTGATATTTTAAGAATTCATCTCACTTCAAAGTATTTTTCAGTCAAAGTGCTTTTAGTCAAAATACTTTTCAGTCAAAGTGCTTTTAGTCAAGTACTTTTCAGTCAAAGTGCTTTTAGTCAAAATACGTTACAGTCACTGCGCTTTTCAGGAGAGGTGCCAACAACTGCCTACCACCATTTTCTCCATTATAAAATTACAAATATAAATTTAATTTAATGTTGTGTTAAGCTCCTAGTTCTATTTTACACATCTGTGAGCATTAAGCCTACACACACATTTCACATCCATTAAGCTTCAAATTGAAACAAACAAAAAATCTCAAAATGAAACATCCAAGACAATGCCATCAGCCCACATTAGTGAATACCTTGCACAGCACCAAACACGGCATAAATGAGCAGGTACCAGCTGTTAGTGTCAGACACGACATCAAATGACGTTGAGCTGTTGGCCAGAACGGCGTCCTCTGTCCAGCTGGTCAGCCAGAAGCTGGCCCCGACACTGACCGCTTGAAAGATCCAGAACAAGACGATGGCCACCGTGATGGGAGCCACACCGGCTGCTTTCAAATACTTGAGGTAAACACCAGCAGGCACCTGGCTCAGAGTCAATCACACAGGAAACAGTCATGGGAATATTTGTTGAATACATTATGGTCAAATAAAACATATTTGAAACCACTCAAAATAGAAAACATTGATGTGGATTTTTTAAAACAATTTATAAAGACAACACTATCAATAAGTTTGAGTAACATACCTTTCCTAAAGCCAAGACTTCCAAAAGTATAAGTTTGAGTAAGTAACATACCTTTCCTTTGGCCAAGAATTCCACAATTATAACTTTGAGTAAGTAACGTACCTTTCCTTTGGCCAAGACTTCCAAAAATATAAGTTTGAGTGAGTAACATACCCTTCCTTTGACCAAGACCTCCACAGATATAAGTTTCCCTTTCTGTTTGTCAACCAGTTTTTCCTCCATCAAGCTTTCATCATGGCGGGATAATGTCATGCTGTGGTCAGGCCTCCTAGTGAACACAAAGCCATAGTTGAAGATATAATTTGTGTTTGGCTCCTCTTTTAACAAGCAATACATCATACTTGCAATAGACATAATTACTAATAAATCTTCTTCTTCTTCTATATTTTGAGGGCCAACGATCAATGAATTGATCCTTCTGGCTCCTATGTTTCAGAGGGGTTTGTGATGTAACTGTGCATTGTTTTGAAGGGGATACTTCACTGGTTGCAAGGGCTACTCAGCAATGGTGTTATGAACTGGGGGTTGAAGGCCTGAGGCAATAGACGCAAATGTGTCAAGTGTTGTCGCCTCAACTGTTCCTTTTGGAACCTTGTTCCAGTCAATGATTGTCTTTGGCAGGAATGAGCAGTTCCTTTCCTGGGTTCTTACTGGTATGAGCCGGATTTGCCTGTCATGGCCTCATCGCTGACTATGGGGGAGAGGGACGAGTTTCTGTTTAATGCTGGAGCAGTGGACCAGCCCATTAGTTATCTTGTATATCATTGAGAGCCAGGATAGTTGTCGTCGTTCCTCCAATGGTGACCAAATCTATAGATTATTACATAGATACTGGCCTAATTTTGCTTAGCTTCTATCTTTAGATGGCCAACCAATCCTAGGGTTGCCAGATGGTATCCAATAAAAATGTCCTCCTTCAACCTTAAAATGTCCTCCTTCAACCTTAAAACGTCCTTCAACTTTAAAATGCCATCCTTTTTGTAAATTTGTGTGCAGTGTAAAAACAAAAGTATAGACTATTTTGCAACCTAATGACATTAGGCAAATCTGAAGACAAAGGAATTAAGTTCTTCAAAGATCATAGGCATCATGAATAATGAATGTTAGTTTTCAAATCTTGAGAGCAGTAATGATTCTTTTTCATAATTACTGAATTTTATTTTTGTATTCCTGCTCATAATGCAAACATGGAGAGGGATTTTTCACTGCTGAATTCTCAAAGGACCAAGGAGCAGAATAGACTTGATGTGGAGTCAGTGGAAGTAATATTACACAGTACACATTCAAGAATATGACTTGCTCAGATTTTTATTGTTACCTTTTAAGTAACGAAGAACTTTTGTCAAAAATAGCCAGCTCTGAGAAGTATGTTTAAATAGCTAGCTCTGAGAAATATGTTTAAATAGTTAGCTCTGCAAAGTAAATTTAAATAGCTAGCTCTGATAAGTATGTTCAAATAGCTAGCCCTGAGAAGTATGTTTAAATAGTTAGCTATGCAAAGTAAATTTGAATAGCTAGCTCTGATAAGTATGTTCAAAAAGCTAGCTCTGAGAATTATGTTTAAATGTCTAATTAGTGTCAAATGTATGTTTAAACATATTTTAATTTTGTAGTTATTCATTAAAATTTATTTCAGAATAAATTTAGATTTAAATCTTAAATTTAGATCTTGAAATGGTCTCCTTTCAAATTTAAATGTCCTCCTTTTCTGACCTAGTCAATGTGAAATTACCTCTTTCTTTTTTGTATCTGGCAACCCTAACCAATCAAAACATTAAGTTCAGGACTTTTCAAACGGATCAATAGGATTTAGGCTTCTTTTGACCTACAATGAATTTATTGTGTCTTGTGCAATGTTTTTTAAGAATTAAATAATTTTTCCTCTCTAAATCCTTGAACAACCATACACCATTTAAAACCCATAAAAACTGAAAGAGTACGGGTAAACCCTACTGTTTAGTATGAATGAATTTATCATCATCTAATAATGAACACAATGTCATAGAGATATTAGTCTTCCCAGACCCACCTTTAAAAATCTTTATTCAACAATTTTTCTGTAGGGCAATAATAGCCCACTAAGAGGTAGCAGCTGATACATGTCTAGCAATGGGCTAATACTGAGGTGGAATAAAATCATAAGTATGGTAAGGCAGCTATTGTTTGTTATTGTTGAAACATTAAGTACATGTCCTCTATTACAGCAGAACACAGGCATGGGAATATAAATTTGCTATCCCAACCCACACAGAAATAAAGATGGTTGTGTAATCAAGCAACGATAGATTATGGTTGACAATGCCACGGATCAGTTTCCTCATCAAATAGGCCTATACTTCCAAGTTACATTTGCATGGTACATCACTTCTGTTTGAAATATGATTAATAAAATGAATCAATGGCTATAGTTTTCACAATCACTCTGATACACGCTAAATTACCTTCTCCTGAATATCCGACTTTCATCTCCCGAGGTGGCTGCGTCCGACGTGAGTAATTCTATCTTGCCCCACATGTTGTCTTTTATGGCTGCAACTAGAGGGCATAAGGCTTTTTAACATTTAATCACAGGTTGAGGATCACTGATACTTTTAACGGACTTAACCTCCCTGATCAAAAGGGACTTTGAAGATCATTTTTGATTTAGGATGATTCAGTTTTGCAAATATTTCAAACCAATCTTTTCAAAGAAACTATATATACTGTGTACAGTATCTAATTAATGGCATTTATCCTTTGACAACAGCATGTACTATCATCAAGGTCAAACAAATACTTCACTTTCAAACAGTTAGCATTTCCAGTGTCCCGACAACCGATTGAGATATTCCTATCTATCACCCAAGTCAAAGAATGAGGACAAATGTAGCAAGAGACGGGTCCATGGGCATCTACACAGGGGGAGGGGGCAAGGAAGCAGTTGCTTCCAATTTGAGCTGGGAAAGAGGGGGGAATAAACAACACCTCCTTTTTTCCAATTTTTGTTATTTTGTGAATTTCTCCAGGTAACAAAATCAAAATTAATATTGGAGAGGAAAAAACATGAATACTCTGTAATTTTTATTAAATTTGTTTGTTGGGGAAGGGGTGGGGATTTTTTTTCATTAGAAGAAAAATATATATTTAAATTTGATTGGCTTAGTGTGGGTATTGACCTCCAACCCTAAAGTATGGAAAGACATATGTTTTGACCGTATAGCCACACCAACCTCTAGAAAAGTCAATGAATTTTCAAATTCCAAACCAAAATAAAAATTATAGTTCTACTAAAATTCTTTTTTTTCATAATCAGAGGATTTGATAATTTAATTTTTGTAAAAATGGGAAAAAAATGTATTATCAATATTATTATTGAATAAACAATGTTCTAACAAAAATTTTAAATATATAAATTTTTGCATTGCGAAGTCAAAGGTCTAAAGAGGGAAGGGAGATAACTTCCACCACTCAGGGAAAATAGATGCCCTGGACTTGTAAATGCTCGATTTTTGTTTCCTAAATACAAACCATTAAGATATTTTTTATCAGTTAACTATTCATGATGTAATAGAATAACAGAAAAATTTAGCTTTCAGTATAGATAAGTAATTAACTAAGAACTTATCAAACAAAAATAAAAATACAAAACTGACCCTCTGGATCCTCCTCCCTCTCAAAGAAATCCAGTTGCTCTTGTGTCAAGTGAACCTTCAGAAACCTCGCAAAAGGACCATCATGGGCAAGTAATTGTTCGTAAGTTCCTATCTCACTTATTTGCCCTTCATTCATAACAACAATCATGTCAACTTGTGGGAGGAAATGGACTCCATGAGTGACTAAAACACGAGTCTGAAATGCAACAATGAGATCACTGCAAGGTCACAGCAGTTTTGATCATTGTTATAGCTTGTGTTTTGACCTATTTTTTGTTCACCATGGGTGGTGTGGTGTCAAGCTCTGACATGCAACCTTAACCTTGGTTTTTTTGTTACTACAACACCAATTAACTTGGTTACATGTGCTGCTTTTTTTTCTCCCACCCCCCTCGACTGGGAAAGTTTGTTTACATTTCCAGAAGGGTCAACATACAGGGAGAAAAAAACGCACCCTGTTGACTGAATTTCTAGACTTTCTGTTCTGGAGGGGTCTGACTCCTTCACTATAAATTTGACGGTCAACTGTGACCAGCAGACTTACAAGACTTACAACCTTGACCTTGTAAGTTTGTGTGTATTAATATTTGTACCTTTCTCTTATTATACTTTTTCCTTTGCTTTCTTATAGTTTTATTTCTGTATTTTTTATTTTTATATCAACTTAATAGTACAATTAAAATGATTATTGCTAATATCACAAGCTTTGTTATCACTTTTCTTTATATACTGAGTCATTTGTAACGTATTGTTCATCTAACAAGCCTCAACTAAAATTCAGCCTGATCTTGAAAACAATTTGAAACAGTAATACCAGGGTTTATGTATGTTACTATAGTTTTTGAAATAGTGATACCAGGGTTTACTTGCGTTACTATAGCTTTTGAAATAGTAATACCAGGGTTAACGTGTTACTATAGTTTTTGAAATAGTAATACCAGGGGTTATGAGCATAATTTGCTTTAAACTATTTAAAAATTATTTCATTATGGATCTATTGTATGGTTCCTAGAAAATAATTCTAATAAAGTTTTAACGGACTACTGTAAAAAAAAATGTATGGTCATTTTGTTTTGTTAATGCTGGGTATTCTGGTTTTTCTAGTAGCTACACAATTATCCGGTATAATTTCAAAATGTATCTGTGGTTTAGTTTAGATATAAAAGTATATGACATCTATCTGAGGTTTAGCTCACTTTGTTCTTCAGCAGTCCTCGAGGGCCTATGACATTGTCAAACATGGCCTTCCCCACATGGCTGTCCACCGCACTCAGTGGGTCATCCATCAGATAAAGATCACAGTCTTGATAGACAGCCCTGGCAACTGACACTCTCTGCTTTTGTCCTCCCGAGAGGTTAATGCCCTGTAGGAGAGTTGCACATTAATAGTGGTATAGAAAGCAATAATTTTTAAAACATTGCTATTAAAACGAGCCTGACTTATCCTTTAGGGCACCACAGAGTTGTCTCTGTATTAGATCAGAGTTGGGCAAACTTTTGTTAACTGCACGCCAGACTCAAGAGGTAACAGAGGCATGGGAGCCATAAATGGTGAACAATAGAAACTTTCTATCCCCAGAAATTTGGGATTTTACCAGAAGGGCGAAACAGCAACATATAACAGTGACATCTGCAATCTAACATTTAAATTTAACTTTTCCATTTTTATGATTATTTTAGTGATTTAATTTTTTATTAAAGTGAGCGTGAGCCATTAAAAACGGAGGTGCAAGCCACAATTGGCACGTGAGCCTGTTTGCCCACCCCTGTATTAGATGAACAAACAGTGAAGCACTAAACTGAAGGTGGAACATTTAGTATTGCACCCATGATTAAAGATAAGATTCTTTTATTTGATCCAAACAAATTGAAAGTTTTTTTTTTTTTTACAATGTACTTTTTCAACACATAAATAAAACAATTTGAACACAAGACATCCACATTAAATTATTTCAATAGTGAAAAAAGCAGCCATTCAGTGAATTCTCTTATTAGGGACTTATTAGTTCTCATTAAGATTTGTGACTTCAGGGGGAGCACGCTGGTAAATTGGTACAGATTGGGGAACAAACAAATTTTTATATCTTTCAGTCCTCGCCCTGAGAGAAATAATTAGTCCGGAATGGGCTGATCCTAAGTATATGTGATGGAGAAGGTGGGATGTATCAGCCAAAGTGTGTTTAGTTTTACAATAACATCTTTCTTCAAATAGTTCTTCAAGTGAAGAATGTTTAGTTTGTGTTATGTTCCTAGCTTTGTTGATTAGACTATTTATTCGGTGTTTAATATCAGACGATGAATTCCCACACCAACAGGTAATATTGAAATTAAGTAGGCTTTCAAATGTTGCACTGTAGAATAAGCCACGTGTTTGTTTACGCGAAATTGTAGTTTTTTGAGTTAGAACAATCTTTGGTTGAATTGCTTATACAGCATTTGGCCGTGCTCATGCCATTTTAGCTTATTAGTAATGGTGACACCTAAGTACTTGTATGCCTCTACTTTCTCTGCACTTTGATTTTTTTATGTTTAGATCTGTAATCTGGTGTTTCCCCCTCCTGAAATCAACAACCATTTCATTTGTTTTTGAGACATTCAGCTGGAGAAAATTTTCATCGCACCAATTGATAAAGCTTGTAACTAAGTTGCGATATAAGCCTTCTTCTTCAGATATTAAATAAATGAAAGGACTGCTTTCAAGCTTAGTAAATGAATGAAATAGTGAAACGATGTATGTGGAAGCTTGAAATAAGATAACAGGACATATATATAGATAGATGTCCTGTTATCTTATTTCAAGCTTCCACATACCTCGTTTCGCTATTTCAGATATTAAGCCAATGATGGTGGTATCATCAGCAAATTTTAAGATTGGAACAGTGTCACTTGAGCTCTGAATATCATTGGTATACATTGTATAAAGTACATGGGAGAGAAAGCAGCCTTGTGGCGTCCCGGTGCTTATTTCTCTGGTTTGAGATAATTGGTCATTTACCTTAACATATTGTGGGCGATTGGTTAAAAAGTTCAGTATCCAAGACTGATATTTAAATTTACACCTAACGAGGAAAGTTTCTTTTTCATAAGTGGGGTTTGATTAAATTAATATGCATGATAACATAGCTTGGGCCATCGCTTGTTTAGCTCTTAACCTTTTCTCCAATTTCTGTTTGATCTCCAGCTGTCAGGATGGTGAAGTCCCTTTCTAGTTCACAGGCTGAGACAACCATTTTGTATTTCCTCTCCTTGAAGGTCTTACCAAAGGTTATATTGTCTTGAACAGTTGCATTCTGTATCCATGCTTGCTGCGGTACGTAAGCCACTGCGCCCTAAAAAAGGAAATGAAATCTGACACAACTGACCTTAAGTGGTTAAACATTCAAAATATCCCCACGGTATAAATCCCTTGCCTTAGGTTTGGAGCAGTGACCATACGACCTGGGCACACAATATGCAGGGAATCTGAGCACGTTCACATGATTTTTTTTTCAATTACAAACATGAACATAGAAGGTAAAAATTAATCCAAATGACATGAAGTGTTATTTTATAAACTACCACTGTTTAAATCGTGATAGACTAGCAACATATTAATTTAGACATCATAAATTTGAAATTATAGTGTTAAACATTTCAACAAAATTCAACTGACTGTTGAAATAAATTGTATCACTTGGATTACTTGGATATTGGAAAAAAAAGTCACCGCATCATTTAACTGTTTAAATATTTGTATTTAAACATGGGTCAAATAATAATGTGATTAAACATGAGTCAAAAATGTGTTTAAACATAGATAATATACTGTGTTTAAACTGGGATCAAATAATGTGTATTGCAAGTTTAAACATGGGTCAAATAATGTGTTTGAGAATGATTTTTAAAAATGTACTCATACTAACCTTTCTAGCAATGGTTCCTTTCCTTTTCTCCATGTCTCCCAAGATGGCAGATATCAATGAAGATTTCCCAGCTCCAACTTGTCCCACGACCGCCACCAGCTGACCTTTGGGGATTTCTAAATTGATGCTGGACAAAAACAATTGCATCCAATGAAGAAAATATATATTATTTCTTACCATATTTTCACAAGGGCATAAAATTATAGAAAAACTCACTTTTTTAAGGTCGATGATGCTCTCTTGTCCCATGTTAACTCGGCCCCTTCCATCACTACCATATGTTCTGTAAAAAAATTTTTTTTTTTAAATAAAAAAAGGAATTACTAATATGAGTACCTCTTGAAGTACCTTCTGGTAGATAATCTCTTATTATTAAAAAGAGTGATTCCCATCTAACAACACACACATTATATAAAGGTGGTCATACAAATTAATAACAGAATCCCTTGGTCGTAAACCCCTTGGTACGCCAAAGCACTCTTCATGCAAGCCACTGAACTATGTGATACTTGTGGGTTGGCATCCGTCCGTCACAATGTGACGATGGAGTGGGCTTCGGAGGACGAAATCCACATGGCCTGGGATTATACTTCAAGGATTATAAGCTGGTTCCCAGCAGCAAATCGCCTCTCTCCACGCCGCTGGGTAACCCAAGGGAACCCAATGAATGATACAGCTTGGCACCAGTGACGTCGCAGGAGTTGCTGGAATGTTTCATTGTATCAATGTTATCCGCCTTTCGGGACTCCATCTCCGGGTTTGATTTCAAGGTTGACGAGTCTCATCTACCCGGGGTGCTGGTGGTGTTATTGCTTGACTGGGCTCTAGCTGGAATTGAACTCCAGACCACCAACTTGAGATTTTGCTCAGTTTAGACCATTCGGCCACCCAGCACCCGTGATACTTGTAGTAATGTGCAAATATACATAGTTTATTTTCGTTTATTTTTTTTTAAAATCTGGATTTCAAGACCAAATCTTACTTTAAAAAGATTAAAAAAATGTATTCACTAATACCAAAGCTATGGCCATTTATCAATTAAAATGGAAAATGATCCTCATTCAAAAGTCTCCATTTTAGTTATACCTGAGATAGGGGATCTATACAAATCATTCAGATAAACATTCAAGTTCATTTTTCAAATGTATCCCATTAAAATGGGAAGGAATTTGCAAAGATGTTGCCTTATAAACTTTTACTATTAAGGCCCAGGCGCTAAAAGAACTTAATCTTTAATATTTTAGACCAGCTAGTATTTTAGGTTGGATAATGAACAAACCTAATTTTAAATGTAGGCCTTCTATTTTTTTGAAAGCATAGAATAACATTGTATTTCAAATGCGTGCACCCAACAAAAGCCCACTAAAAACCTTCCTTTAATTAACAGATTTTTGTTTACTCAATGCCCTCTACATTTTAAGATTTTGTAAAATTACAGCTTATGATCAAACTTTCCAGGAACCATTTCAAAATCAGGAGGAATGGCCATGCAAGTTTTGGTTGTGATCCATTGTTTGGGATCTCTTGTAATGGATTAACCCATCTACAAACGAACGAACATGCAAAAACAAAAAAAAAACAGTCACACAGAGCTTCATATAGTAGATGCTGTACGTTTATTAGTTTGTAAGTCTTTTAGTTAATATTTATTTTAAAGTCTGGATATTAACAAATGTTTATTTTGCTATAGTACCATTATTTTAAGGGGTCGGCTTATGAGCGGATTATAAACTTTTCAGATTTTTCTCCCTGCCAAAACTTGGGGCAGGGGCTTTATGTATGAGCATGCTTTAGAATGAGCGTGAACGGTAAGTGAAATTAACCAAGAGAACAAAATAACCTACTCACCAGCATCTGGCAAAATAATAACTGCATCCCTTGTGAGTTCATCATACTGTAAAAACTTGCCAATCCTTTTTACTGACACGTATGCCTAAAATGAATTAATTTTGGTTTACCTATAGTGAGACTTATATTTTTTTTAAAATATAATAATATACTTTGTGCTTTTGAAATTTATTTACATTTTGCTAACAATAATTTGAACTAATAATCGACTGCATGTATGAAGCTCATAGAACATTGTCCTTTTTAATACGAGTGGAATCATATTCTTGTTTTAAATCTTTCAAATTTATCATTTTGTGCAACAAGAAATAAAAGTTTAATAGTTTTGTTAGTTTTTTGTTGTTGTTTTTTTTACTTAATTAAATAAGAATTTTTATGTTACCACAGTTAATTGAGTTTCAAATGGATAATTGGATCCTCATATAAAATATCAATTTTGACACTTCATTAAATAAAAAATATGCTTTTATGGTCCGTGATTTTTTTTATCTGCCTACAGCATTTTTAGTTCATCAGTTTAACATGTAAACTTGGCGTTTCTTTCGTTTTGGCCATGAGCCGCTGGTAGCGCCAATGTTTGTATCATAGTAAATGGAGTCAAATATTTATATTATTCGGTTCCCGTTTTGCTTCAAGATTTTAATTTACCCACCGGATGTTTATATTCGAAACGCATGCTATGTTTTAAAAAATGAAATGTTAATTAGTTTTGATTTAATTTCCTAGCTGGTTACAAAATAGTACATGTTTACCGTGGCAACATGTGACAGGGTTACTTACTAAAGGCATATAAGTGATTGGAAGTGTAAATTTTTTCAATTTCTGTGTTCTTTGGTGAATTTTTCTTATATTGGATGTACTATTTGGAAACAAACGAATAAAAGGCTTTAAATGATTTGGAAATTTAAATTTATACGTAAGTTGGCACATCAATATATTTTTATTGTTTTTCTATTGAAAATACTAATTTAACAATTAATAATTTCCTAACAAAACTTAACTTTACAAATGTTTTAAGTTTATATTATAGATAATTCAATTACATAAAAAATGGTTTATTAATCATTAGAATATGTTTATAATTAAGAAAACCGCAGCTGAAATTGTACATACACCTAAAATGAAAAAAATGTGACCTAGATTTAATTCGGCCACAGCGGGTTTTTCAATCTGGTAGTTAATCAGTTAAGCCCAATGCTGGTATAATGTTTGGTCATTTTGAGACAAGGCATGTCCCATATTAGATCAATGTACTGATGCTCACCTGAGCACCCAATGAGATGATGGATGCCATAAAGTCTAAAGGTGTCTTTAATATGTTGAACAATGCCAAGGTCATGAAGGCAATTCCCGGGTCAAGATGATTTTCAGGGTCAATGCAGACATAAGTCGCAAATGTCACCAGCGTCATCTATGATTGTAAAGGGGGGAAAATGATCATTTGAAGAAAATGTAAAAAAACAATTATTTAAATTTAAAATAATATACCGAAAAAATGTCCTTATTTCTAATATATTTTCTAGTAACATACATTATATAATCTTATTCTCCTTCTAAGGCTAGGAAAGATGTTTGTGAATAATGTACATGGAATACATTTATTTAATTTTTCATAAATTTGCATCACTTGTTTAAAAAAAAGGCTTTTTATTCATTATCCAGATAGCTGGTGTTTTATTTGTATTTAAAATATCATTGCGCTTTTGTTTGGAGGGTAAGCCTGCTGCCAGTTGCATGTTTTTAAAAGCAAGGTTGTTATTTGGAGGTAGTGTTCTGGGGCGCCCCCACTTGGGAACTCGGATGCCATGGAAGAGCCATGAGCCAACCACAAATACTCACTACCATAGCCTGAAGATTATGGGATGGATTTGGCCAAGGAATGGGAAAAAGTAAAAGGTATTAATGCTAAATAAACTCTAGCAGACCAAACTACCATAGACCTCATGTGATGATGTTCCTCAAGGAATATGTAACAAAGAGCAGAAATCGACTGTAGGGGACTTGTTTTGTTGGTAGATGTGACAGATTCCTCTTTCATAACACTTAAACCTAGATTCAAGTAATTAGAAGCCCAAAACTGAGACCTGATGTGCATAGTTTATGACAATGAGGACTTATTATTAAGGAGATACACCTCCTAGTGACAAAGACCTTTGCGGCTCTCCACTTTTGATAGTGTCTAATCAGTCATTTTTGCAATCAGACAAAGCAAGAGTAAATAGATGGAATACCCACAAACTTGCCACAGTAGGCTGTCTACTAGTATGTTGTCTACTCGACCATTCAACTTTTTATATTCCTTTGTTGGGAAAACATGTGGAACCACAGGTTGAAAATTACCAGCTGTACATTGTCGTCTTACTGGCCCATCAGAGAGTACCTGTTGAACAATTACAAACTCACTAGATATCCAGCAAGATTCCAGCAGACACCAGTGACAACATACAGCATAGCTATCTTCAGTAATGTTCCTATCTCTGCTGCCCTGACACCTTCTACTCTGTCATGAAAGGACTTCTCCCAGGCGTACAGCTTTAGTGCCTGGCATGGATGAACAACCAATTAGATATGAAAATCATACAAGTGATTCAATAATAAATCAGTTATCCCCAACCTTCTAATTGCTGCTGATTAAACAATTCAAGAATAAGGGGGAAGGGAAGAGACTGCAATCAGGGTAAGGTAGGGGAAACCATGACAAAAGGGGCACAACAAAATAATGAAAACCCTTGAATTTCTTACTTTGATGCCGTTCAAGATTTCATTCATCATTCGTATCCGAGTGTCCTTGAACTTCAAATTATCTTTCAAAAGATCACTCTGCTTTGTGGCAATCCAAATGCTCAGTGGCATGAGAATTATAACTACAAGGAACCCTGAACATAAAGAGAAATATAATGAATACTTAACATTAGTTTAAACAAAATGTTCTTTGGAAATGCCCCCCAAACCTCCCCGAAAATCTGCACCCGTTTTAATAATTATCCATTCAATCATTTTAAAGCAATAAATTCCTTTTCTTCCATCGCTGGAGGTTGAGGAATTGAGAGTCTATATTTGAAAGAAATATTCCTTTTACTTCTAGTCAAACAAACAAACCATTCAGGGTTCTGGGAATGTCTAGTCTACTCACCAACCAGGACAGCTGGCCCAATCAGTAGATATATAATCAATATAGATACAATGACTTGGATTGGAGTTGTGTGACAAAACGAGATCTTGATGAGAAACTCTTGAATTCTTTGGGCGTCCACAGACATCAGGTTGACTATATCACCGACAGTTGATTCTTTCTTTGCTTCATTGCTGATTCTCATTGCCTGAGGAAATCAAGAACAAATTGAAATCAACATAACGTAAGTGTGCTCAGCATCACCTTTTATATCGCCCCCAAAGCCTCAGATATCAGCTTCCTCTTGAAAATGACATTTTTTTTTTTTAAAAATCTCTGTGACACTATATTTCCCTATAGCTTTAATGCATTTTATATTTAAATCTCACTTTCAATTCATCATGACAATTAAACAGTAACTTATGCTCACAAATGAATAGAAAAGAATATAATTTCTCACTAGTTTACTTTCTCCTTAACTATTTTAGTTTAAGTTTGTTAAAAAAACTAGTTTAAAGCCTAATGCACAAATTCCGTTATTTAAAGTATATTTGATGCTATAGTCTTAAAGAAATTTCTACTTATATCTACTCATAGAGTGGTGTCCCCGCAAAAATATAATTTTTTTGTTATTTTTACAAGATTCTAATTTTTTCCCTTATATTTTTACGACAGCTTTCTATTTTTCGTTTAGAAAGGATATAAATACAATTTTATTATCTCACGGAGTTGACCGACACCGTACATCTTTTATGATTGATTAATTTTTTTTACTCAAAATTTGCCTGCTCCCCATTTGCGTCAACTTTTTCTGTCTGAGGACTTTAGTGACAATGCACAATAAGATTTATTTTTTCTGTGGTAGGAATCACCCAGAAGGTCCAATATTTTGCCTTACAATGAATAAAAATTATCAACCATGCTGAGGCATTAAACCACAAGCTAGTGATACTGAGGACAGAATCAATCTTATCCTCAAGTATCACCCTCATAATATTGAACTACAACTTATTGTCCTGAAAATTATGATATACTTCTAGCTGACCCTGATGTATACAAGAATTTCTCGTCACACCCCCCCCCCTCCCCCCCCCCACTCTCATCGTATTTAGACAATAGAAATTTACGTGACCTTCTGAGTCATAGCCACCTCCGAATCAACCCTTTTTTGATGGCATAATAAGGCACTGAATTTTTTGATGGCATAATAAGGCACCCCCCCTCCCCCCCCCCCACTCTCATCGTATTTAGACAATAGAAATTTACGTGACCTTCTGAGTCATAGCCACCTCCGAATCAACCCCTCCCATTTTGGAACTAGGCCATGTGGTCGTAGCCACTGTAATTATTTATTTATTTCAAATCTTTTGTCTTGCCTGCTAATCTGATATGCAAAATTCTTTGATTTCATAGGTCACTTTCATAACTGAATATGTCTACTATTTTCTGTCTATATCTATACAGTAAGCTAAGAGTGTGTTTGTCTCTGTCTTTTAACTATTTTTGCTGTCGAAGGTTATTTGGCCAAAACAACCACTTTAATTTATTGTCCAATAGGGTCACTTCTACCCTTTGTATATTTCTTAATGTTTCAATCTGAAAGCAGTCCTCTCCATATTACCCTATAAATAGCTGTTTTACAAGGCCGACAAGTCCATTCAACCCATCCACTGACAAATCCATTCAATCTATGGAGTAGCCTAAAACACAAATTTCTGGGTTATCAGTAAATATATTTCACTATAACACTGAGTATTATAATTATAGTAAACACCTTCTTATAAATGGCTGTGATCAGGACAGACTTAACCACCATTCCCAGCTTGTAGCTCGTCCACATTGAGAAATTGAAGACAGCAATGCGGAACTGTCCTACTATCAACATGAGGACACACACACAGTAGCCCTGCCACTCCACACCAGGGGATCTTGCCTCCATGTAGGACAGTAACAATCTTTGAATTATGACAAGTAAACACAATCACTTGACAATGATGTTATACAATTCAAACGGAAGGTGTTAATTTGTTTAAATTCACCTTTGAAGTATTAAACATTTACCCTTGTTCAAATAATGGTAATTAATCTTACACTTAATTGTAATGTAATAAATGATTAATATAAATACCTAGCATCTGTCATGTTTTATTTCATTTTAAACAAAAAGAGTTAACATGTTGACATTTATTTTGTCATTATTTGTCAGAATTTTTTTTTTATCAGAAAAAGGTCTGTTTTTAGAATTTAATTTTTTTAAATGATATATGACATTATATGACATTACTGATCCAAGAATCCCAAATGATCAAGCTAAAATGAAATGTTTTTTTTTTTTTAAACTTAAATTTTCTAAAGATAACACTGAAACTGATACTCAATTCAGATAATAAAAATTGTCTGTTTCTTACATTAGCAATAATGGTCCACAAACAACAGCCATGTCCGAGATGATTTTCGTCCAGGTGAACTGGAAGACCATGAACCTGTACTGTTTCCAAAGTACACGGAATAGAGATGGCTCCGGCAGCTTAGCCTTATCATTCTGAGTCTGTGTCTTGTCTAGGAAGTGTGTGTAAACAGTCTTTGGGCTCTATGTAAAAAAATACCATATTGCATAACTAACTTTCTTGAACAAAGATTTAATGGAAGGTTGTAACTCTAAGGAGATTGTAATATTTTTAAATATTTAAAATGCAATATTAAACAAAACAAGAATAATAAAAATGAAGCATTTAAAATATACCATATCCTTAAAAAACGAAATATTTAGAGATAATGTCACTATTAGATATGTGACTATGGGATATTACTTAAAATGTATGGCCTACCTCAGTTACACTTTTCAATCTTGTTGTCTCACTGAAGAAATGAGGCGAACCCCTCCTTCCTGATTTACGACTGCTACTGCTGTAGGCTATTTGATATTCTTGACGAGCATGTTGTCTGTGATTTAAATAACAAAATTATGAAATAATAACTTAAAGTATTAAATAGTTCAGGTTGAAGCAATAAGAAGTATACAAAGGGTAGAGGAAAACCTGAAGAAGGACAAGAACAGAGAGTCAAAGATACTGCAAAAAAGCCTTTGACTGCAACAACAGTTGAAGACAGGCACAAACACTCTTAGCTTATTGTAAGGTTATGTAGTCTACAGGAAATGGTAGACATATTCAACTGCGGATGCAACCCATGAAATCAAAGAAATCAACCATAGACACAATCCATTTGTAAAGTTACAGAAGAACTACTTAAAATGTCCAGCTCAATTTTTAGTAAACACATTTCTTCCTGACTTCTGAAAGCTATGGCATGACAAACAATTTTTTAAAATATAACATATCTTAATAAGATATTCCCAAAGTTCTTGTAGGAAAAAGAGCAATACGGAAGGCTCAAGAAAACCACCAGCCAAGGTTCTTCTTCAAGTAGTGCAGAGAAGACTGTCACTCCAGGATTGGCCTCGTAAGCCACTCAAGAAATCGCAAATAATACAGAAGCCATACCATTGTCTCACGAAGAGAAAAAGGATGCAAATAATAAAACTTTTTCTTAAGATTTATTAAAATTATATTAATATCACCATTATAAAACTTCAATTCTACTTTGGGTCAGTTAATTTTCTAAACTTGTTTATACCTATCACTCCAACAGAGGTAACAAAATCTCAGATGCAGATTTGTTTGGCCCATAAAAACTATATTTAAAAGAAATAACACTGAGGGATATTTGATGGACATTCACCTGCATCGCTGGCACCTATCTTCTTCTTGCTTCCAAAGCTTCTCAAACTTTGGGATGTGGTTGTCACATTCCATATCAGCAGGAAGTGACCACATGTCAGACTCTTCAATGTCTCTCTTATAACCCAAGCGGATTAATCTGGAATAACCAACAATGTAAATGTCATAAATAGATAAGGCATCATCACACTGATGCTTAACTAAGCATAACAAATATCAGCTCATAACAGAACAATGAGTTTATGTTAAACTTAACATAATAGCAAGCTCATGACAGATGAAGTAAAGGAAGCCTATTCATGTTTTTATACTTTATATTCCAAGGTAAATCAATATGACATTTTCATTTCAAAAACATTGAACTGCATTAGAATCTAACATTTAAATTTACTGCTTATACATTGGGTAACTATCAAAATAATATAGTATTTGTTGCAAAGTAAGGTGCGTCCGTTTAGTCCCACTTTGAACTGCCGCAAAAGTTTCCACATGTTAACTTATATCTACACACCCCAGTAGTAGCAGCAGGTAGGGCTTATCACTTTTATTGATGTCACACAATGACATAACTTGGGAAACTTTCTACATTTAAGACTAGTTTTTCTCAACCATTAAAGTGTTGGCAACTGAATACAACTTTGGCCGCCAGTATATGTCATAGGACATCCCATCTCTAGCACAATGTCCCATCTCTAGCCCAATGCCCCATCTCTAGCACAATGCCCCATCTCTAGCACAATGCCCCATCTCTAGCACAATGCCCCATCTCTAGCACAATGCCCCATCTCTAGCACAATGCCCCATCTCTAGCACAATGCCCCATCTCTAGCACAATGCCCCATCTCTAGCACAATGCCAAGGCCTGTTCACTCAGAATTGTGTTTTATAAATAACCCAGACATTCATGAACAAACTTTGCCATGTTCAGCACATGGCATTACAGAATTCTTGGATAAGTTAGAAAAGAGGAAGTTATTCATTTTTTAAAGTCAATCTTCTTTAAGACTTGTCTTTGGCTCTTTGACGTTGCAGTTAAAAAGATTTGGCTTGGCTGAAAAATGTAGTAACATTTAGCCAGTTGATGTAGCACTCTATGACAAGCTGTTGGATAAACTAAAATCAGAAAAGTTATGATAAATGTAATTTTTATTTGCGGGGCAATGTTTAGACAGTCTACATGGCACATATGAAAGTGAGTTGCATCGAGTCACCATTCTATGTATCTTTTTTATGCTTTACTTACATACTTACTTAAACATCCAACAAAAGAATATTTCTGACAGTGCTGATGCCCTTTGGACTGGACATTCTGGCTGGAATTAAACAATTTACAATGAAAACAGATCAGTGCACTAATTAACTTCAATCAAAGTTCAAAATAAATTTCAATAAACAGCTTATAACCAACATTTAAAAACCTTATTTTTAAAAAAAAAAACACTGTTTAAAAAAAATATTTGGCAAGACTATTGTGTATTACTTTCAAGTTAAATTCTGTTATCTTAAACAGAAAACAACAACAACAAAAACCTTAACGGCAAAAGTTAACACACCTTGTCAATCAATGTGTAGTCTTTGTGAGCTGCATTTGTTTTATGGGATGGATGCTCCGACCAGCAGTTGAGAAAGAAACAAACCAAGGACAGTGAGAAGATGAGTTGAAAAATGACAAAACCAAGGAAGTCCTCAACATAGACCTAAGATAAAATTAATTATCAAACTGATTTCTCAGTCAACAAGTTTAACTCAAAAGCAGCATACAATAAAATATCTATTAAGAAATATGTTAACAGGACAGAGGAAAATGGAGAGAGATACTTAATGGTCAACCAATCACATAAAAAAATGAATGTAAAAAATGGCATGCCTTGATCTAATAGCAACATTAACAATATAGAACATAGGTCATTAACAACCATTACATTAATATAAAAAGATCTGTGCCTGAATCCTGAATTCAGTTATTTTATTGAATACCACAAAGGGGTGTTACAGAGTAACAAGGATCAACACACTATCAATAAAATACTACATCATAAAAAGGAAGAGAAGGTGAACTGGCCCGACACTCAGGAAAGGCAGAGAAAGACAGCAGGGGAGGGGCAAGTGGTTGTGAGAGGTTAAATAAAAAAGAAGAGATGATTTTAAGTACAAGGACCATCAAGGTTTTTTTATCTTTAAACGAATATGTACCATGGAATCACTGGCGTAGAAAGGAAGGGGGCGCGGAGGTGGCATTCTACCTCGGGCGGCCTTTTTTTCTTTTTATCGAGGGGCAGTTTTTCGGACACTTGCAATTTTTTTCATTGAAGGAGGGTGGCAAAATTCTTGGCCCCCCTGAGAGTGTAATGCTTACGGACTGGAACTACGACTTAAGGAAACACTGGTCTAGGGTAAAATCCAAATTTCTTACTTACTTCCACTATGATGTAGGTATATGAAGAGATGAGAAGGGAAATAGACATGAATAGCCAAAATGTCAGCTGGAGTATGGAAGCTGCGACACCATGAATTCTCTCATATTGGCCCAAGATGGCTATACAAACCTGTATGGAGATTATAAAATTAAATCATGATTTATTTTCTATCAACGATCATTGCATAGAAAACTATTCTGAATTTAGTCTTCTGTAATGACATCTGCGTTTCTCAGCATTAAGTTAAGTGTTGAGACATGTTACTTTCTAAAATATGGATAGAGATAAAATGATCCTACTATTTATTTGTAGCTTCAACATAAATAATTGTTCTCCAAAAATTATGATTACACAACAAAAAGGATCTTTTTATAAGAGGAATAGAGTCCTTGGCTGCAATATTTCTCCCAAAGACATCCTTCTACTCACAGATAAAGCCTCTAAGCTCCTGTTTCTCCTCAGACATTTTCAAAAAGTATAATTACATATCTTACTTTCACTTTTACTTACAAATGTTATTATCTTGATAATATCTCCAAGAAAAGATGCTAAGGAAATAAATTTTCCCTCAGAATGAAGACTTGCTTTCTGTAGCATAGTAATCAATGTCAAAATGGCCATTGTGATGTGACAAAACTAAAGAGAGCAAAATTGAAATAATTTTAAAATATTTGAAATAAAGTTGCTCAGAAATAGCTTTAATAAGCAATTCTTACTAAAATGTGCAATTCATTTCCTGGGAAATTTAACAATTAAATTAATTTAATACACGTAAATCTTTTTTAATACTGCCCTCATCTCAAAGCAGCATTTGAAATTTATTATTCTTTTCAATTTTTTAAATAATATTAATAATTTTTTCAGATTCCCATGTTGTTCCCATTATAAAAAAAGTCCAACTTATAACAATATTCACCCAGAACTCCTTTTTTTTAAAAATCTTTACTTTTTTTATTGCAATCATTTATGGGACTTAACTCTTTTTTTTTATAAATTTTTTTTTTTTTTTTTTTATTTTTTTTTTTTTTTTTATTTTTTTTTTTTTTTTTTTTTGGCTTTTTTAAATTGTGTTTCCTGAGCAATTTCAAAGTTGATAGTTATTGAACTGCCCATCAGATTATAAGGGAGAAAAAGTATTTAATTAAGAATTGTGTTCTATATTGTAATGCAGATCATTATAACATTACCACTTTTGATTATAAGTAGAGTCACTTAACTATTTTTTATATTTAATTTTCCTGAGAATGTTCAGTGATTAATCTTGCATGTTGATGATTTATCTTCTTATTTTTAACAAAAATTTTAAAAAATACACACATTAGCTTAAATGAAGCCAAAAATGCAATAAATACCAATTTTCCTGAGTTGAGTACACCAATGGGTAGTGACTTGTTAGGCCGACTGTTACGTAAGCCGGCAACATAGCAAGGGCCAAAAATAGTGAGGAGACCACAAGGAAACCAGACAAGGATAGTTTCTCGAAAACACTCTGTAAACTTTGGCCATGATGCTGTCATAAATTCAGAGTTGTTCTAAAGTTGAGGGATCAGAAGACACTGTATTAATTTGTGTTACCGTACATATCTTTCTTGTAGTCATATGATGATTTTATCATATTTTTTGCATCACTAAGATATACAAGTTTACATCCGTACAAGTGTTATAATAGTTATAAAGAAAATAAGAAAAAAGAAAATAGTCTCCTCAACTTCAAAAATAAGGCATATCATCATTTATTCAAGAATTACATTTTGGGACAAAAGAGTTCAAGAAATTCATCTCCAGTTAAATCCACTTTTTATCATTTTCGCAAACAAAAAAAGCTTCTTTTAAGTTGTATTGAGCTAAAACTTTCACAAAGACTACACCATATAGTATATCATATAGTAAGCTAGTTTTTTAATATTAGGAAATCATCATAATGTCATCATGAATCATGAAGAAATGTGAGTGTCTCTTTGACTTTGAGTGTTTACATTAACATGTAGTGTAGGTTATTCAATGGACTTTATGGATTTTGTGGATCTATAAATTGACTATTACTATGACTATGAAAGGAACCATTGATATTGAAACACTTTAAATTTAAAGCATTTCATTTTCATCGGTAGAATTTGTAACTTATTAAGTTATTTACTCATACTCATACTCATTAATTTAAGTTGAAACTTTGCAAAAATTTTAATAAAATTTTTATGAGAATTTCATGAGGTCTAGACATTTATAATTTATAAATTGTATTCATATTTCAAGCTAGATAAGGCATATTCAATCTCAATCATAATAATCACATTAAATAATAGTAGTGACTATTAATTTTTAATGATACCGACAATAAAAGTGTGACATTTTAACAACTATCTCAGACTAGTCAGACTCATCAATTTTCAAGATTCAATAATTAAAATTATGATTATCAAATCACATTCACTTTGCTATTATATGTTATATGAAATGTCAAATATCAAGATACGTAGAGAAAAAATGTTCTACCCAAATTGGTCCACCGCAGAAATCATCAGGAGACATCGTTTGGATTTCTGTTACAATTCGGCAATTCAAATTTGATGAAGCATTCTTCTCACTCAACTAATCCACCACTGCTGCTTTTGATTATTAAAAATAAGGAATGATGAAACAAGAAATAATATTTATCTTTCACAAAACATAATAAATATCTAAATTTGCTTTTTTTACATTTATGATTTAAGTCGTAGTCATGAAATAGTCCACATTAATATGCAGAAGCAGATTCGGTTACGCTTTAAATATTAAATTATCTGCCATGACAAAAGCCGGTGTTTACCTGAACTCAGAATTACGCTACAGACTCAGCAGACCAATCAAGATCACTTGTTATCTTATATCAACACACTATGGCCAGCCTATGACTTTTGCCTTTCGTCATTTTTTTTTTTAAACAATTTTTGTAAAGTTTATTAGAAATAGATTCAAAGAATTTATTAAACATGACAATTGTGTATATTTAATATCAAATGGGCTATTATTGTTGTTTTTTTTAGTTTTTATTTAATTTAGATTTTTTTTTAAATTCGATATCTTCATGAATCATCATCAATGTATAATGTATGACCGCAAAAAGTTGACATTTCGACTTTAAGAAAGAATATTGTTTAATTTATTACAATTTTAAAATTGACCCACATTTAAATAGTTCAAAAACTTTTATACAAAATTTTGATAAAATCATTTAATATTATAAATTGGAATTATTAGACATTATATGTTTTGAACAACACGGCTTATTAATCAAAGCACTCAATTTCGCGTGTGATCCTGAATATGTGAATGGCTAACAACTTAGCGCAACGACGTCAAACGATTTGAATAAATTCAAGTACATTCAAGTCTTTCGCGAACTTGTTACCTCAACCAAAATTTCAGGTCTTGAGAAGCCCCGAAAGCCAAAAATGAACTCGTTTTAAATATTGCTGAAATTACAGAGGAAAAAACAAAATACAGATGTAACTCGCGCGAAAAGCAAAATTGAGCGTTCAATTCGTTTTCATTTGTTGGAGATAGCTTACTTGTGAAGGGGTATGAGGGTTGAATAAATATTTATCCCCCCCCCCACCCCCAGCCAAAACGGTTGATGCAACAAATTGACTGAAAGACGCGCTTTCCTGAAGGGAAAATAAAAACTTCATTAGTGTAAAACATACAGTATACTGTATCTAAGTGTACATTATATAGTATACTTTATGTTAGCGTACATTATATAGTATACTGTATGTTTGTGTACATTATATAGTATTCTGTATGTTTGTGTACATTATATAGTTTACTGTATGTTAGTGTACAATATATAGTATTCTGTATGTTAGTGTACAATATATAGTATACTGTATGTTAGTGTACAATATACAGTATACTGTATGTTAGTGTACAATATACATTATACTGTATGTTAGTGTACATTATACAGTATACTGTATGTTTGTGTACATTATATATTATATTGTATTTTTTGTACATTATATTGTATACTGTATGTTAGTGTACATTATATAGTATACTGGCTGTTTGTGTACATTATATAGTATACTGTATATTTGTGTACATTATATAGTATACTGTATGTGATGGACGTAATAGGAAACACTAAGTTGTCTTAATCAGGAATCGCAGGTGAAATATTTGTGAACAGTAAAGTAGAAACGTACTAGAAGTGTTTTGTAAGTAATTCATTAATACTTTCTTAGCCTGAGCTTTAACATGTCACTTTTTCAATGTTCATAAAAGGAAAAACAGCTTGTCAGTGAGTAACTAACTACTACAATTTAACATGTTGGTCAAACATTTTTTTTTAAAAATAATAAAACTGACATATGTCAGAAGTATGAAGCATTAACTGTTGTCCACATGTTGCTTTAATCAGCGAAAACTCTTACAGTAGTAGCATTTGTCCCCGTCTAGGAAAAGTACGCTGAACCTCGGGAAACGCCACATGCCTGGACCTTTCCTGACCTTTCGGAGACGTCGGAACGGGTGATGCTAAAATAGGGACCGTAGTAAAAACAATATAAAATAAAAATAATCAGTAAGCTGTAACGTACTATGGCAAAGTGTCTAAGAATGTATGAACCAGGTGAGGTGTAAGTACTCAATATAAAATGAAACTATACAAGGCGGCTGTGCGTTCTACGCTTCCCTTTGCCTGTGGACGGTCTGTCAACGCCGTACAAGAATGTTGAGCCACTTTCATACGAAAAGTCTCGGGGACAATCCTCAACATCAAATGGCAGTACATGGTCCCAGACACCAATGGTGTCCCCAGCATCCGTGCCATATTAATGCAGTTCCAGCTTCGCTGGGTGGGACATGTTGTGCGAATGTCAGACGACCGCTTGCCCAAAAGAATATTCGATGTTGAGCTCGAGCATGGATGGCAGTTTTCTGGTTGGCAGAAAAAAGGCTTTAAGGACAACCTAAAAACCTCACTGAAAGCGTTTGATATAAACCTGGATACATTGGAAGAGTTGGCAAAGGTTCGAGCATCGTGGGGTTCCTCTTTACACAAATTCTCCATACAACATGAAGCCAATGAACATCGGCTGCAGAGCACAAAAGACATACCAGAAACGCCCGGGTTAACTATGCACCTGCCGATCTCCCACCAGTCACCTTCAGTTACTGCACAGTTACATTTCGTGCCAAAATCGGTCTTATCCACCATCTGCGCACCCACAGCCAAGTTCACAATTATCAAACATACGATGATTAAGTTCGTCATGGTCGAATTTCGAGTGACAGCTATATTATGCCCTGCTCTCACCCCCCCCCCCCCACACACACACACACTTCAATTCGTTTGCTCAGTTTCACTACACCGTGTTTATATAACAGCTGAGAAATAATTAAGAATTATTTAAATGAGTTTAAAACAAATTAATTCGTCGTTATTTCTTAAGAACCTTACCAAACTCCGTCAACAAAAGGGCAAATGCTTATATCCTATATATTATATTGTCAAAGTTTAAAATAAATGTCACATATTTTAAAACCGCTTTCACCCTGTCAGTTGCGAAGGAAGGGGTGTGGAGGAGGGGGTCCGCCCTGGGTGGCACTTTTTTCTTTGTATGGAGTTCGGCCAACTCAGGCCAAAAGCTAATTTTTTTTGCTTGGAACGAGTGGATGGGGGGCATCACCCACTAGATTAGAGTATTCGTACGTCGTGGTGGGGGGCGCTAACCCTAGCTACGCCCCTGCAAGCTGATATTTATTTCAAATTAACCCAAATTTAATATAATTGAAATAAATATGATGAGGGCTAAATTAAAATTTATAATTATCATTCCTAATTTAATGAGCTAATGTAGGCCTTCTGCTACCAGTGTCGGGAACAACACGGTAAAAAGCAGACGACATAGCCACGCCCCCTTCATTTCTAGGATTCTTCATTCATCGTTAACTACGCTGTCTACACGGTCTCACAATCTGTGCCCTACATTTCAAGCGAAGAATGCTATAGTAAGGTGTAGAGTGTTTTGTTTTATATAAATTTATGGAATTTAAACCACTTGCTTTTCATTTAGAGTCACTGAAACTGTAGTTATAACATGATTTGTGTTAATGAAAGTGGTTCGTTAAAAAGTTAGTAAAAACCCGTCAACATAACAACTTTTTTAACCAATCGTGTAATCATAACGCCGTGTGGATACCTCATTTCCGTCAATAGTCAACATGGCAGAAGCCAATTCTAGCAATAGCAAAATTGGAATATTGGCGAAAGCTCAGAAGCAACTTTCTAGGACGAAAACAAAGGTGAGCTTTAATAAATAATTGGTGATTAAATTGTCTAAACGTCTGTGACTGTGTGTATTATTAGAGATTTTTAGTCAAATTTGCAGACAATGATTTGATTGTAAATTAATAAAATAACTTCTTCATACTTTTACTATTAATATCGTGTAATATTTTTTCCGAGGTCCGATGATTCAGCCTTCTTTTAAGGTCCTATGATTTATTATGATATGAATATGATGATTTGTTTCTGTTACCACTGATGCAGTATATTTTATCCGGCCCTTACGCCTTACTTAGACTTAGTGCCTTATCTTAGTCTGACTTTTAGTTTTTAATTTTTAGTAGTAAAAGTTTTACTTATGACTTTTAAAGGGGCCTAGGCCTACTATACTAATTTGTCATTTATTATGAGAATTATGGCATGAGTATGAGTCACTGGATTTTTTCATACTGTGACTTACTCCTTTTCACATTTTAGTTACCTCACTCATCACTTTACAATAGTTAAGGCAGTATGTTATCAGTTATTGCAAGAATATTGCTAACTAATGAACAATGGATACTTTTTAAAGTTAACTTATATATGTTTAACCACTTGTTGAATTGTCTGCCAGTGTCTCACAATTAATAGGGGAATACATATATTTTGGGCTAGGGCTTAGACTTAGACCTTTGTTGACTATTGTCTATTGTAGTATTTAATCTAAAATGCATTATACAACATTGGCACTCACAGTGAAATTGATATTTAATTTTCCTTAGGGCAGCATGCCTGAGCATGGAGAACTCTTCTTTCTTTTACTTTTAGTAGTTTTAGCTCTTCCCCAATGGTTGTGGGACAACCTCATCCTTTCCTTAATGAAGTTATTGAGTGCTGACTCGGACGTGGGGAAAAAAAAGGCAGGAAACACTACTTTAGAGTCTAGTCTAGACTAGTTTGTTGCAAATTACCTAATTTGGTCTTTTGACTTTGAGTGAAAATGTACTAGAAGTAGGGGAGTGTAAGTAAGTTAATACATAATACTTAAATTAATAAAATAGGAGTTGCATTTTTAGTAGTAATATTAATATTAATAGCCTTAATAGGCTTACTAACTATAGTCTATTGTTATAAGCGTATCAATATACTTCATTATAAATGGAGCAAGAGTAAGTTACTGCAGCATCTCAGATACTTGACTGTGAATTTTTATGTCTTAGAGTAAGTATTTTCAATGGAAATATATTCACTGTCAGTGAGCTATCTATTTTATCTGGTCACTTGACCAAGTCTATTTCTTAGTCCTAAAACTCACAAAAATAATTGTTAACAATGTGAATAAGTCAAATAGGCCTATATGAACTATGTGTATTATCAAATTCCATGAATTAGCCATTTAATTTCAGTAGGTAGGTCTTTAAAATGATCCAACCAGATCATTAGCTATGTCATGATGAATCAAGTTATTACTTCCTTATTTCAATATTTCAACATTGGAGTTTTATATTTATTGAAGTTTAGTCTTTAGATGTATATTACAGGGGTAATTAGTCATCTGGAAACTGTTGTGACTGGTTGATTAAAATAGTCAGTTTTGTTAAAGTTTACCAAAGGGTATGATGAGTTGCCCAATTCAAGAAAATTGTCTCAAATAAATAATTGTCTCAATTAAAAAAAAACTAAATTCCTGGAAAAAAAAAATCGTAGGTCTTGGAATAGGATAAACACTTTTTTGACCCTACTTAAAAGACAATACCAGTATTATTGGGCCTTGTACCATCTTTTTGAATTGCGTTGTCTAATCAAGTGTCCAGTTATTTTAATTTCTCAAGAAACCCTCTTAACACCCTGGTAGGTGCACACCAAGAACATTAAAATAATTAGGGATAGTATTGCTACAGATCAAGATTCAACAAAATAAGACCTGGGGCTTTTTTCTTTAGCTTAACTGTTTTTTTTGTGCTGAAATGTTTTCTGCAGTTAATAAATAAATCCCAAGTTTTCCCCAGTTGACTTTCTTCCAATGCTCATGTGTTACCATCCCCACAGCGATTTCATTAATTGTCTCAGTGGGAAATAATCAGCAATTTTTACCTTTTATGGCATTGATGTTAGGACAAAACTTTATTTTCAAAGCTCTAGAGCAGGCCTGCACAACATATGGCCCGTGGGCCGCAAGTGGGCCGCCAGCACCCACTTGGTGGCCTGCGAAGAAACGAAATATTATTTTTATTATTAATTTCTTAATAGCCTTCGCCCCTGTCCTATTATCTTCCGACCCGCACATGTTTTTTATAAAGTATAAGGGCCCACCCTACATTTTCAGTTATGCAGGCCTGCTCTAGAATATTTAGCCATTAGATTTGATTATTGAAATGTTCATAATTATATTTTCGAGACATATCTTGTCGTCTGCTTAGATTTATTATGTTATTTCTAAATGGGGACTTTCCATTGTAAGGATGTGGAGTGACGAGGTTCAATTGATATCTTTATATAAAAATGTAACTGTCTGTAAAGACTGCATCCTGTGCTTTAGCGGTTCTCATTGTCAACTATCATGTACCCTACCCTGTTCTCATTGACACTATCATGTACCCCACCCGGTTCTCATTGTCAATATCATGTACCCTACCCTGTTCTCATTGTCACTATCATGTACCATGCGCCGTGTCTTCTATTTGACATGACTATTTCAAATATGTTGTTTATTATTTATGTTTAAGTATAGAAATAATTCCAGGTCTTTCATAATGTCCAATGCCTGCCAAAACCCCAGTTGACAAAATAAAATTGTAGAAATGCGCCCCGCTATTTCAGCTGACCTAAAAAGTAAAATCAAGCATTGCTTTTGCTGAACTTTCCCAGCTGACCTAAAAAGTAAAATCAAGCATTGCTTTTGCTGAACTTTCCCAGCTGACCTAAAAAGTAAAATCAAGCATTGCTTTTGCTGAACTTTCCCAGCTGACCTAAAAAGTAAAATCAAGCATTGCTTTTGCTGAACTTTCCCAGCTGACCTAAAAAGTAAAATCAAGCATTGCTTTTGCTGAACTTTCCCAGCTGACCTAAAAAGTAAAATCAAGCATTGCTTTTACTGAACTTTCCCAGCTGACCTAAAAAGTAAAATCAAGCATTGCTTTTGCTGAACTTTCCCAGCTGACCTAAAAAGTAAAATCAAGCATTGCTTTTGCTGAACTTTCCCAGCTGACCTAAAAAGTAAAATCAAGCATTGCTTTTGCTGAACTTTCCCAGCTGACCTAAAAAGTAAAATCAAGCATTGCTTTTGCTGAACTTTCCCAGCTGACCTAAAAAGTAAAATCAAGCATTGCTTTTGCTGAACTTTCCCAGCTGACCTAAAAAGTAAAATCAAGCATTGCTCTTGCTGAACTTTCCCAGCTGACCTAAAAAGTAAAATCAAGCATTGCTTTTGCTGAACTTTCCTTGATGGGCTACTGCGGAATACTATTTATTTATGGACAGTTAAAAAAAAAAAAAATTGGTGAAAAATCCAGCCATATTATTATGACATGGTGGGTCCACTTGTCATACGTTTTAGTATTCTAGACGTCTTATCAGTCACGCCTTACCCCCTCTTTCTTTCTACGTTGCTGAATTAAGTCAAGTAGAAACTTGTGGCTAAATTATTTAGTTAAATATATCTAGAGAGAGAGACAAAAAAATCTATATTTATACATTTGTTTTGCTTTAAGCAGTAATTGTTGTGTCTTGTTTGTGCTTATCGTTGTTGTATTTTATTGTACTGACTGATTTAGGCCTCTTTAAGGCAATGTCAATGTTTTCAACAACAACAACAAACAAAAAATATTGAACACCGCTCTCCTAGCAAAGTGGTGCACTGCATAGGTCACCCGAACCCATTGTGTCGAGGCAGGTTAACCTCCACTGCCCTCGTGGGTGTGAGGACCGCTCTCCCAGCAAAGTGGTACACTGCATAGGTCCCCCGAACCAATTGTGTGGAGGCAGGTTAACCTCTACTGACCTCGTGGGTGTGAGGACCGCTCTCCCAGCAAAGTGGTACACTGCATAGGCAATAGGTCCCCCGACCCCTTTGTGTCGAGGCAGGTTAACCTCTACTGTCCTCGTGGGTGTGAGGACCGCTCTCCCAGCACAGTGGTACACTGCATAGGTCACCCAAACACATTGTGTCGAGGCAGGTTAACCTCTACTGTCCTCGCGGGTGTGCATAGAGTAGAGCGACTTTTGTGTTAATGTTACGATGAGCAAAAGAAAACGGCCAGAGAATATGACCGTGGCCAAGGTAGCCGTGTTTAGTAGTGTCCGTGTCCTGAGTCTAACTGTCTTCCTCGCCCCTCCGGGGCATAACTTGCCCCCTATTAGCCGACAGCATTTGAATGACTGAAGTTAAATCCAAACCGAAAGGAACCGCTTCCCCCCCCCCCC
>CAXITT010000238.1:318198-420610 GCA_964033795.1 Lymnaea stagnalis | reverse complement strand
CCCCCCCCCCCCCCATTTTACGCTCGTGAGGCGATGCTTAAGGTTGCCTTGATTTGAAGAGTCACATGTCACGCCTTTTACCATACCTACCATTTTTGTACAGCTTGATTGCTGTCTCTTTATCTCTCACCTTAAAAAAAAAATGTCTTTTAAACAACACCCAGCATCACCGCCCCCCCCGCCCCCCTTACTGGGCCCGTCCATTAGATTTAATCTCCAAGTGTTATGGGTGGTCCCTATCTTGTTGTAAGCTGCAGTGGGTCTCCCGAAGAGTTCACCCAGTTGTGGACATTGTTCCTCACATTGATGATCTAGGCATGTCACCGACTCTGTGCCGTGCATTGCTAACAATACTCGATTTGTTCGTATCTTCTTCTTAACATTGTCAGATGTGGGCATCATTCACAGGAGGCTCTAGCCAACCGTTGAGTTCGGTGGTAACGGCACCGTCAAGTGCCGCAATAAAATCAGGTCGATGAAGTCTGGCATGCAAGCAGCGATTACTGTCCGTGGCCGTGGACTTTTTAAAAATATATTTATAATCATGTACCTGTAGAATGCAGTTAACTGATAAGCGTGCGAAGATGTATTTGTTATCCTCGGCTAGTATTGCTTATGGCAGCCGTGTCCTCTACCTACATTCCATGCTCGGCTGTGCCACCACATGTACTGTGCTGGACATATATGTTGTACTTGATGTTGCTATAGGTCGTACCCCGTTTAAAAGTCGTGTGTCACCACGGCGTGTCAGTACTCTGGTGGTTCCCATAAGATAACCCTAAGGGACTAACTTATAACACCGTATATTGTGTGCAAGTAATACACCCGATCGAATTCATATGGAAAATAAATTAATACCCAGATGTGGTACGTTGTCTCCATCCGGTATTAACTTAAAACCTCAATTTTACACTTCTTCTTCTTCTTCCTGTTTGGTTTTTAAATGTAACTTCCACCCCCTTCCTACTGAGGTTTGTTTTTGTTAGGGACTTGTTCTTTTTGTTAATTTTTGGAGTTAGGAGCCAATTTTTAGATAAAATGTATCTGTGAAGAAAATGAGCGCAACCCAAGTCTCGGTCTTTTGACTGTCTTTTCAATTCTTTGGTCATGTTCTGAAATTGTCAAATTTAGTTCTAAAAAACATTTCCCAAGGGATGGCAACGGTTAAAAATGCCGAAACGGAGGTAATCATTTTTTATTGTTGGTCGCAATCATGACGTCATCAAAGCGCCACCCACATATCAATCGGGGTTCAGTGCACCAATTACGACAGAATGTATACTGGATCAGTGTTCATCCTGTTACAGGACTTCCATCCAACGTGCCTGTTAAGGGACACACTTGTGAAGTGTGTGTGACAAAATATGTGATCATAGTGTCCAGCCGGTGCACCTATTACGGGACTTTATCCTTTGCACCTGGTTACCGGAAATTTGTTTGAAAGAAATTTCGTCGACGGAAAATTGATAGACAGAAATTTTATCGAACGGAAATTTGGTCGAATCTTCTTTTCAGTTCATACGTCAAAATTTTCGTCAAATTTCTTTTTTAACGCACTGTACTATAATAAAACAAAATAATACGTTACTGGGCCAACCATCCAGTACACATGTTACGGGGCCATCCATCCAGTACACATGTTTCGGGGCCAACCATCCAGTACGCATGTTACGGGGCCATCCATCCAGCTATCATGTTACGGGGCCATCCATCCAGCTATCATGTTACGGGGCCATCCATCCAGTACGCATGTTACGGGGCCATCCATTCAGTAGGCATGTTACGGGACCATCCATCCAGTGTGCATGTTACGGGGCCATCCATCCAGTATGCATGTTACGGGGCCATCCATCCAGTATACATGTTACGAGGCAAACCATCAAGTACACATGTTACGGGGCCATCCATCCAGTACGAAAGTTACGGGGCCATCCATCCAGTACGCATGTTACGGGGCCATCCATCCAGTACGCATGTTACGGGGCCATCCATCCAGTACGCATGTTACCGGGCCATCCATCCAGTACGCATGTTACGAGGCCATCCATCCAGCTATCATGTTACGAGGCCAGCCATCCAGCTATCACGTTACGGGGCCATCCATCCAGAACACATTTTACGGTGCCATCCATCGAGCACGCATGTTACGGTGCCATCCATCCAGCACGCATGTTACGGGGCCATCCATCCAGTAGGCATGTTACGGGGATATCCATCCAGTAAGTATGTTACGGGGCCATCCATCCAGTACACATGTTACGAGGCCATCCATCCAGTACGCATGTTACGGGGCCATCCATCCAGAACACATGTTACGGGGCCATCCATCCAGTACGCATGTTACGGGGTCATCCATCCAGTACGCATGTTACAGGGCCATCCATCCAGTAGGCATGTTACGAGGCCATCCATCCAGCTATCATGTTACGAGGCCATCCATCCAGCTATCACGTTACGGGGCCATCCATCCAGAACACATTTTACGGTGCCATCCATCGAGCACGCATGTTACGGTGCCATCCATCCAGCACGCATGTTACGGGGCCATCCATCCAGTAGGCATGTTACGGGGATATCCATCCAGTAAGTATGTTACGGGGCCATCCATCCAGTACACATGTTACGGGGCCATCCATCCAGTACACATGTTACGGGGCCATCCATCCAGAACACATGTTTCGGGGCCATCCATCCAGTACGCATGTTACGGGGTCATCCATCCAGCACGCATGTTACGGGGCCATCCATCCAGTACGCATGTTACGGGGCCATCCATCCAGCACTCATGTTACGAGGCCATCCATACATCACGCATGTTACGGGGCAATCCATCCAGCACACATGTTACGGCGGCATCCATCCAGCACACATGTTACGGCGGCATCCATCCAGTACACATGTTACGGGGCCATCCATCCAGTAGGCATGTTACGGATCCATCCATCCATCACGCATGTTACGGAGCCATCCATCCATCACACATGTTACGGAGCCATCCATCCATCACACATGTTACGGGGCCATCCATCCATCACACATGTTACGGAGCCATCCATCCATCACACATGTTACGGAGCCATCCATCCATCACGCATGTTACGGAGCCATCCATCCATCACACATGTTACGGAGCCATCCATCCATCACACATGTTACGGGGCCATCCATCCATCACACATGTTACGGAGCCATCCATCCATCACACATGTTACGGGCCACACTTGTTGTGGGCATGCGTGGTGAGGAGATCATCCCTTGTTTTGGCCATCGTAGCAGGATGACCCCTGGACGGTAGTGTTGACACTGCCTCGACCCCATACCACGAACTGCCAGGGACACGCTCCGACTGACATTAATAAACAGGTCGTTCTAAGATGACACTTGCACCAATAAGCAGCCCTCATTTTAAATTAATGTCGATGATTTGTGTGTGTGTACTATTTAGTCTAAACAGTAATACATTTTCTATGAGTCATTCACAACTCTTTATTTTATACGGGGGCGATTGCTTACAATGTTTCTACTAAAAACTACGCCTGGACTCCCAAATTATTGTAATAATTAGAACCCGGCGTAGCACAGTTTCTTGACTGATCGTCCTTTATTACACACTGGTGTACCTTGATCTGTCGGTGATTGCTGCTACAGTATAAAACATGGTTTGGTTACTTTGATCATTATTGGTACATTAGCAACCTTGATTTGGTTACCTTGACATGTGGATAATTATAGGTACATTATCAACCTTGGTGTATTTGCTTTGACATGTGGATAATTATAGGTACATTATCAACCTTGGTGTATTTGCTTTGACATGTGGATAATCTTTGGTTCTTTTAAACTACCTCGATTTGTTTTCTCCTGATTTAGTCTGTCCTACCTGCTCAGTGATCGATATGACCCAGAATAGTATACTATGATCTGATGAGTTCCACAGGTGCACATCGTATTGATGTTTGCCAATGGTCGGCCAACTCATTGGTCAAAAGAGCCAAAAATCAACAGCAGGACGATTTAAAAAATTTTGAGAGCCAAATTTCTTTTCAAGAACCTGTCAAGAACCATGTTTTCGGAGTCAAAACCGATTTATGCCCGGCTGGCCGAGCCGCACAGGTCGCCAAAGAGCCGCGGTCTGCCGACCACTGATCTATGCTATTTCTTCTCTAATGAGATTTAGATCATCAACTCATCTTATCTCATTATTTGTCTCTATTGGTTACAAAAAAAGTATGTCTCCTTGTCGAGGGGAAAAGAAATCCCGCTCATGATTGCTTTAATGACTCACAAAAATAGTAGGACAAAAATAGAGCCAAACCACAGCAATCTTCTTGGAAAATGTGTGTGTTGTTTTTCGCACGTCAACAAATACAGCACTAATTCAATGAGGAAATAGAAGAGCAAGGTTGATGTCAGATCATTGACTTCACGCTAATTTAAATACACAACCGAGTGGAAGGACTCGACATAACACGATGACGACACCGCTGAGATCGAGTGCCTCCAAACATGCACCGTGGTTAGTGGCGTGCTTCAGCCTTGTAGATAAGACATTGAAACGTACATACTGCAGCGTGTATAGAACCATGGCGCCCTGCATACCCTCTGATAACTAGAGCGAGCCGAACAATTCATGCGTCATCAATGGCGGAGCCAAACGTAAAATATTTGTGGCAACATTTTTTTTTAGTTGTGTGGGTTGGACCATAGGAGCCCCAAAAAGATTTTAACAAAATCAGGTGGGTAGAAAACCCACTGGACGAGATCCCACCCTGCATAAAGTAGTGTAAGGAACATTCCAATGGACGCTGCATGGAGGGAGAGTTTCAGGTGCACAATCCCACCCTGCATAAAGTAGTGTAAGGAACATTCCAATGGACGCTGCATGGAGGGAGAGTTTCAGGTGCACAATCCCACCCTGCATAAAGTAGTGTAAGGAACATTCCAATGGACGCTGCATGGAGGGAGAGTTTCAGGTGCACATACAAAAAGATGTCTCATTAAAATAATCTCTTCATCCTCTTGTAAATGTATTCTGTCAATACAAACATCTGTGTGTGTGTTATCAGATCTTGTAACTGTATTCTGTCAATACAAACATCTCTGTGTGTGTGTGTTATCAGATCTTGTAACTGTATTCTGTCAATACAAACATCTCTGTGTGTGTGTGTTATCAGATCATTTTTAGCAAACATTTTGTCACCTGCATAGTTGATAATGTCTTCCCATTATCAAAATCCTTATAAAACAACAATGAGGACGTCTGGATCTTCCTGCGGGTTTCCCACTAGCGAAAATGGTCATGTTGCCACCTCATTCGTACACTGTCCTCGTTTAGCCAACCTTCTGGGTATGAGTTGATCGGCTTTCGATGCATCGGGCATTTCTCAGATTCTTGATAGCACCTCACGGATTTCATTCACTTTGACAAGCGTTAACGCATCTAAACAAACAAAAAATTGATGAATGTTTTGGGGCAATTTCATTTGAATATCTTCACAGCCCTGCATAGTTTGGCCCCAACCCCCCTGATGGCTGAAGTGGGACATTTTGTTAGCAGCGATGGAAAGCACGGATGCTACATGTATCGCTGAATCAAGAAAGCTAGGAACATAACACAAACTAAACATCCTTCACTTGAAGAACTATTGGAAGAAAGATGTTTTTGTAAAACTAAACACATTTTGGATGCAACCTCCCACATTCTTCATTACAGATACTTAGGATCGGGCCGTTCGGGGACGAATTCTTTCCATCACGGCGAGGACTGACCGATATAAAAATTATTTTGTTCCCCAATCTGTACGAATCTACCGGCGTGCTCCCTCTGAAGTCACACATCTTCACGAGAACTAATAAGTCCCCGATTTGCCTTAGAGAACTCACTGAATGGCTGTTTGAAATAATTTATTATAAATGTCTTGTCTTCAAATTGTTTTATTTATGTGCTGAAAATGTATAATGCAATCAAAAACATTTCCATTTATTTGGATCAATAAAAGAATCTTATCTTAACTTATCTTACCTTATCTTATCTTAGTAGTTCATGTTGCATCTTGAATGATCTCTTAAACATGCCTATTTAAAGGAGATGATTTTTTTTTTATGCTTGAAAAGACACACAGCAATAAATTGTGCGGTTGACTATTAAAGAAAAAAAAAACGAAAAAAAAAACAAACCCAACAACCACACAACAAATGTTCCAACGAGAAATCCAGAGCAGACGTGGTTTCCCCACCCACAGTTTAAGACGACGGGGTTAGAATGTGTATTATATTTTTAAAAAAAAGAAAAAAAAGACAACTCTTACCATAACTGTCGGCGTCGGTATTTATCAGCCCGGGAAGAATGAAATCCGACACCTGGCCATGTTTAATACAATTGTTTGAATTATCGAAATTGGTGGAAGATTTGGCGTTGCTAGTGTTGTGAAGCCTTGAATAACAAGTTGAAAGTCCAGCACTGGTGCTGAGTTTAACTTAGTGACGTCCATTGTTTGAGGGACGAACTATTTTGGACGCTATGCGCAAATAGCAACCCAAAACAAGAATTAATTTATATATCAGATTGTATTTTGATGAAGAAGCGTGCAGAATGATCCTCTACGCTGCTGCCCTGTGATTAAACGCGCTACTTTTTTTCTGGGGTTCACAATCTTTTAGCAGCGCCGCACCCCCCCCCCTCCTTTTTCTTCAAAAGATTACCCAAACCCCCATCTAGATTTTAAAACATATTTCCCGCAACCCCAACGATAAAAATTGTCATCAAATTGCAAATCAACAAAGATTTACCGGGTCTTCCCTCACCCCCCAGGTTGGGAACCCCTGTTTTAATGGGACGTTTTTCCTTTTTGGACACCACCGTCTTTCCCTTTTGATCTGAAATTTGGCTGCAAGTATTTTCAAATGGTAAAAATGAGGACCCCTAAGTGTGAAAAATGAAACTTCTAACTACTGCATTCATAAACATGTCTTGGCATACACACATCGCCTAGTTAATTTTGTATAGAGCGTCATCAGAAAACACTTGTCAGATTGGCAATGAGATAAATGGGTGAAGGAACGAGAGGAAATGTGTTCTTTGGTGTGTTAGCTGTCACGAGTGCTCCCTCTATTACCAAGAACAGCCAACATATTTAGGATTTTATTTAATTTTTTTTTTTATTGCGTCTTAAAATTGTCGAATTGTATGGTGAATACAACTGTGTATGGTGAATACAACTGTGTATGGTGAATACAACTGTATGGTGAATACAACTGTGTATGGTGAATACAACTGTGTATGGTGAATACAACTGTGTATGGTGAATACAAGTGTGTATGGTGAATACAACTGTGTATGGTGAATACAAGTGTGTATGGTGAATACAAGTGCTCTCTGCCGGTTGTTTGTGTGCCGTGTTAGGACCCACATGGCCGCTGAAAGGCAGGGCATAAACGCAAGGTTCTCGTTGTGCCAGGCTTGTGCTCATCATAGTTTGCTTTTTTTGGTTTTTAAATTTGGTATTGTCGGATTTTCTCAATACTCTATTTGGTGAATCAAACATTATGATTGGTAGGGCAATATACACTGAGCACATCTAATTTGTCAACCATGACTCCGTGCGTTAAACCTTTGTGAACTTTTAATGAAACATTTGACGGAAATCTCTGAAATTGTGCAGACGGTTGATTGTTGTTCATAAGTCATGAGACGGGAGTCAAGCGTTGTCACTTCAAGTTTGGGGGGGGGGGGATGACGGCGGAAAATCAACACGGAAGACCTACCGTACTCAATACTTTTAAGTTGTGCCCACCACCTGACCTCTCGTCATCACACCGTCAGTGCGTCCTCCGCATCTCTCTCTCGGTGTGTGTGTACAAAGTGTTGACCGGCCGTGTCATCTTTCACCAAAACCTGACCAAATTAATGTTTATCCACTTTTGGCCTTAATGGTTACTTAAACCGTCATTAGAGTATACAGCAGTCGGACTACATTTGCCTCCCATCATAATGTTAACTTAAACCGTCATTAGAGCATACAGCAGTCGGACTACATTTGCCTCCCATCATAATGTTAACTTAAACCGTCATTAGAGTATACAGCAGTCGGACTACATTTGCCTCCCTTCATAATGTTAACTTAAACCGTCATTAGAGCATACAGCAGTCGGACTACATTTGCCTCCCATCATAATGTTTACTTAAACCGTCATTAGAGCATACAGCAGTCGGACTACATTTGCCTCCCATCATAATGTTTACTTAAACCGTCATTAGAGCATACAGCAGTCGGACTACATTTGCCTCCCATCATAATGTTTACTTAAACCGTCATTAGAGCATACAGCAGTCGGACTACATTTGCCTCCCATCATAATGTTTACTTAAACCGTCATTAGAGCATACAGCAGTCGGACTACATTTGCCTCCCATCATAATGTTAACTTAAACCGTCATTAGAGCATACAGCAGTCGGACTACATTTGCCTCCCATCATAATGTTAACTTAAACCGTCATTAGAGCATACAGCAGTCGGACTACATTTGCCTCCCATCATAATGTTAACTTAAACCGGCATTACAGCATACAGCAGTCGACTACATTTGCATCCCATCATAATGTTAACTTAAACCGGCATTAGAGCATACAGCAGTCGGACTACATTTGCCTCCCATCATAATGTTTACTTAATCCGTTATAAGAGTACAGGAGTCGGACAACTTTTGCTTATTTATAACGGACGACTAGTAAATATTATAGTAATAATTATCACAACCACAACATGAGGAACTGTATTAAAGGGTCGCGGCATCTGGAAGGTTGAGAACCACTGCTCTAAACTATTCCCGCGTAACTATTTTTTACCAGCAGACGTGATCAGTGCATGGCAGTTTCATAGTACTCGATGAGTTTGATCACTGGCTTTTCTTTTTGTGGCCAGTGCACTTTGAAGGAGCTTACGGAATCAGTTAAACTGTCCTCGCGGCTACTGTCATGTCGTCACGGCAGTCCTTCACCACCTGATGCCCACCGGCAGATCAAAAACCAAGCAACTGCTTCGGTGTCACCGGTTCTAGGGCATGTCCTTGGTGTAATATTAATGTGTGCCCCCCCCCCCCACCCCAAAAAAAAGCAACACGTAATCGTAATGTTAAGTCAGTGCCCGAGGCGTACACAGCGTTAGACGATAGAAAAAGAATATTGCGAGAGTTGAAGAACATGGTTTGCTACAAAAAAAAGGGGGGGGGTGGGGGGTTGGGGGGGGGTTCGAGAAATGAATGAGCATCTTTGGAAGGTGTGTGCAACACTCGGGCAGCCCCGCCTCACCCCAGTCCACACCCCAGTCCATACCCCAGTCCATACCCCAGACCACACCCCAGTCCATACCCCAGACCACACCCAAGTCCATACCCCTGTCCATACCCCTGTCCATACCCCAGTCCACACCCCTGTCCACACCCCAGTCCATTCCCCAGTCCGTACCCCAGTCCACACCCCAGTCCACACCCCAGTCCATACCCCAGTCCATACCCCCATCCAATGAAACTTTGCACGGCTGCTTATGTTATGGTTGCATTGTATACTCACGGGATTAAATGTGGACATGGTGTCTCCCTTAACGTTTCTCTCTCCTAGTTGCACGTTTGATACAATTTGATATAATTGGTTTGGTGAGTTGACAACATCACCTTAGGATCATACTCAGGCAGTTTAATTTATTGGATGTCTGACTGTCATACCTAAAATATATTCATGTCACTCGATTTTAGAAATACTTAATTTCCAAGGCGAAGTAACTGACCGACTTAAACTGAAGAGCCAGAAGTCTCTTAGGACGCGTAATTGAATTAAGGAGAGAATGGGTGTCCCACTAATGTGCTAACGTTACGCCTTTGATGTCGCAACGCAAAATATTTTGTTAAATGAGTCAGTCGTTTATAAAGGGACACAACAATTCAATTTTCCATGAGATGTCGCTCAGACGACAATTCTTCAACTCAAGGAGAATGTAATGTAATGGTCGGGGAAGGAAGTAGTGTGCGTCATTGTGTATACTAGCCACAGGAATGTCTTGTAATTCATTATAACAATTTCCGTTGGTGTGTTCCAAACTCGAAGTTATTAATAGAGGTAGAAGAAATAAATCCCAGCTGTATCAGTGCGGTGGCTGTAGGTGAGACATCCACAAGCCGATTGTAAAATAGCCTCAACAGTTTTTGCGTTATTTTTCGTTAGGCTCAGAAGATGTGCACGACTGAGATTCACGGTACCTATAATACCTGAAGCAATCTCGACCTCAAATTAATCTATTTTAAATTAATCGAATAAAGACTTTTCAAAATTAGAACATTTTAGATTTTTAAAATTTAAAAAAAAAATTTAAATCGTGACGTCACAACTTCTTTTACCCCCTCCCCCCGTCACAAAGTGTTAGAATTCTCCCCCCACCCCCGAGCGTGACGCAATTTGCGAACGACCCCTAAGTTGGCTAAGCTTCCATTTGTCTACAGAAAGAACTCATGGTTAGAGAAGGGATGAATAGTTTTACAAGGACATAGCATAATACATTAGTGGGTCATTAGTGCATTCGTAGGCCAAGTTCAACGAGTCAGCCCTGCTTACACTGCATCTTATTCTACTCTACATGCCGTCACTTACTGTGTCATCTTCTGACATTTCAACTGGTTATAAGTTATTATCATGGGGTCCCACACAGTTATTTTCTGGGTTCGCCTCTGTAATTAAAAATATTTATAGAGCGTTGTAAAGGTACTAAAAAAAACCCCACGTAATTGGCGCATTCGCTGGTTGTTCCATCAGTCAACTCGCCTGTCCGAGTTTGGACAGAAGGCAATTTGTTTGTAACATACATTTTTGATTGATATGATTGCGTCTGTAATTTTAATCCCAGGACTCAAAAATCGAGGTCTTGGTGTAGTCTGGCTGGGAAAGGCCTACTTTAATAATTAATGATAGTTAACTGTGAAACCCACCAGGCTTAGGTCTGATCAAATAGTTAACTGTGCTACCTATCAGTCTTAGGTCTGATCAAATTGTTAACTGTGCTACCCACCAGGCTTAGGTCTGATCAAACAGTTAACTGTGCTACCCACCAGGCTTAGGTCCGATCAAATTGTTAACTGTGCTACCCATCAGTCTTAGGTCTGATCAAATTGTTAACTGTGCTACCCACCAGGCTTAGGTCTGATCAAATAGTTAACTGTGCAACCCACCAGGCTTAGTTCTGATCAAATAGTTAACTGTGCTACCCACCAGGCTTAGGTCCGATCAAATTGTGTCGGAATAAAGTCTTGTTTTTCGGTTTCTCAGATTAATGACATGGCGTGGAGATTCTCCGAATAAATGATCCACTAGATCACCAGGGATACTAGCAAAGGGTTCACAGTTGGAGACTTGATGCTATTTATAGAAACTCGGCGGGATCGACATCCATGTGCCGCCGGCGGCATCGACATCCATGTGCCGCCGCATGTGTGTTTTCATAAGTGGAAGAGTTGATGGAAGTTTGATTGAATGTTGGGGTCCGAAAAGAAAAAAAAGTTGGGGTGTGTGGAAATCAAAAGGGGAAAATCCACAACACACACAATCAAATTTATTTGAATTTTTTGTTGTTGTATGACATTTACAAATGTTTGTTTCGTGCGTGAAATAGAACCCTATTAATAAAGTCTACGTATTAGTGATCTTATGATGAGTCACACAGGACAACTGAGGCGCTTTCCATGTAATATATTATTACGAACGGCTGATTTTTATTGCAGAAAATAATTATGCACTATTTGTGTAGTACCGTTTACCCAATATTTAAACCAAAAAAACAACAACAAAATGGCATTGTGTCACTATATATAAATCTAGATTTGCCATTGTAAATAGCAATTTAATGCTGGTGTCTCGTGATAAAACGGATATGTCATTCTTTTGGCTTGTTTGTTTCTCCCCTCCAGGTGCTACAGAATCTCGGCAAGGCGGAGAAGACAACAGACGATCAGTTTAAGGATTATGTGCTCAAGACAGATAAGCAGCTGGTAAGTGTGTTTCTTGTGTCGCACACGTGTGTGTTCAGCTTAGTGTTATCGCTTTGTCGTGTACTCATGAAATAACCCCTAGCTGTTCTGTGGTACACATGAAATAACCCCTAGCTGTTCTGTGGTACACATGAAATAACCCCTAGCTGTTCTCTGGTACACATGAAATAACCCCTAGCTGTTCTGTGGTACACATGAAATAACCCCTAGCTGTTCTGTGGTACACATGAGATAACCCCTACCTGTTCTGTGGTACACATGAAATAACCCCTACCTGTTCTCAGGTACACATGAAATAACCCCTAGCTGTTCTGTGGTACACATGAAATAACCCCTAGCTGTTCTGTGGTACACATGAAATAACCCCTAGCTGTTTTGTGGTACACATGAAATAACCCCTAGCTGTTCTGTGGTACACATGAAATAACCCCTAGCTGTTCTGTGGTACACATGAAATAACCCCTAGCTGTTCTCTGGTACACATGAAATAACCCCTAGCTGTTCTGTGGTACACATGAAATAACCCCTAGCTGTTCTGTGGTACACATGAGATAACCCCTACCTGTTCTGTGGTACACATGAAATAACCCCTACCTGTTCTCAGGTACACATGAAATAACCCCTAGCTGTTCTGTGGTACACATGAAATAACCCCTAGCTGTTCTGTGGTACACATGAAATAACCCCTAGCTGTTTTGTGGTACACATGAAATAACCCCTAGCTGTTCTGTGGTACACATGAAATAACCCCTAGCTGTTCTGTGGTACACATGAAATAACCCCTAGCTGTTCTCTGGTACACATGAAATAACCCCTAGCTGTTCTGTGGTACACATGAAATAACCCCTAGCTGTTCTGTGGTACACATGAAATAACCCCTAGCTGTTCTGTGGTACACATGAAATAACCCCTAGCTGTTCTGTGGTACACATGAAATACCCCTAGCTGTTCTGTGGTACACATGAAATAACCTCTAGCTGTTCTGTGGTACACATGAAATAAGCCCTAGCTGTTCTGTGGTACACATGAAATAACCCCTAGCTGTTCTCTGGTACACATGAAATAACCCCTAGCTGTTCTGTGGTACACATGAAATAACCCCTAGCTGTTCTGTGGTACACATGAAATAATGGGGGGGGGGGGGGCGGGAGTCAGCTCCCCACTTTATTATTTTTTTTTGTCCTAGTAAAACATGCTTTGGGTTATCTCCAGTCTGCAACAGCAAATCGTAAACCGGTTTCTAAATTGTTGAGGGGAGAAAACATGAAGTTATGACAACATGTTGGGCTACACATGAAGTTATGACAACATGTTGGGCTACAACTTTTTTGTGTGGGAGACATGCTTGTGCTGGTCTTAACACATGGATTTTTTTGTCTCCCCCAATGGTGGCTGGTAATGACCGTCTCCAGAAATTGTTTTGTTGATTTTTCCACATTCATAAGGAATGGCGTCAGCGGCCCGAGCAGTGGCTCTTTGGCCCCCACCCCCAGCATGGTAATCCCTATTCGTGCCCCCCCCCCCAAGGGCGAGCGCCGTCAAGCTGCCTGCACCCACGAGATGGTTCACCTAGTGGTCGAGCACCTGGCCACCCCGTGAACGCCAAAGGGGTAGCTTCCTTTTAATGTGACCNTATTGTTAATTTGTCCACATATATTATTCATTTATCCATTGACATTGATTACTTGTCCACAGACATTGTTCATTTTCCCACAGATATTGTTAATTTGTCCACATATATTATTCATTTATCCATTGACATTGATTACTTGTCCACAGACATTGTTCATTTTCCCACAGATATTGTTAATTTGTCCACATATATTATTCATTTATCCATTGACATTGATTACTTGTCCACAGACATTGTTCATTTTCCCACAGATATTGTTAATTTGTCCACATATATTATTCATTTATCCATTGACATTGATTACTTGTCCACAGACATTGTTCATTTTCCCACAGATATTGTTAATTTGTCCACATATATTATTCATTTATCCATTGACATTGATTACTTGTCCACAGACATTGTTCATTTTCCCACAGATATTGTTAATTTGTCCACATATATTATTCATTTATCCATTGACATTGATTACTTGTCCACAGACATTGTTCATTTTCCCACAGATATTGTTAATTTGTCCACATATATTATTCATTTATCCATTGACATTGATTACTTGTCCACAGACATTGTTCATTTTCCCACAGATATTGTTAATTTGTCCACATATATTATTCATTTATCCATTGACATTGATTACTTGTCCACAGACATTGTTCATTTTCCCACAGATATTGTTAATTTGTCCACATATATTATTCATTTATCCATTGACATTGATTACTTGTCCACAGACATTGTTCATTTTCCCACAGATATTGTTAATTTGTCCACATATATTATTCATTTATCCATTGACATTGATTACTTGTCCACAGACATTGTTCATTTGTCCACTTACATATTCGTCCCCATACTTGTTCATTTGCACATATACATTGTTCATTTATCCACAAACATTGTTCATTTATCCACAAACATTGTTCATTCGTCCACAGACCTTTCTTAAATGTCGATAGAAATTTTATATATATATATTTTTCCTTTCATCAAAACTTCTCCACAACACCAGTGATGTGTAATATTCCATAACAAGCTTCAACTTGTGGGTATTTCAATTTATTAAAGTGGGGCAGATCTTGTTCAGAAATATCTGTGGTGGAAAGTTTCCGATATTGGGCCGAAATCTGTGCGAACTACTATTTCATTGGATGTAACCAGAATGATAATAAACAGTGCCAATAACCCCGCCCCCCCCCCGCCCCAAATCCAGTTACTTAAAATAGCTCTATTAAATCCAGAATAATTGTCTCTTTATTCACGATCCCGTCCTAAAGAAAATAGAATTTTAACTTTAAAAAAAAAAAAAATCTTTTATTTTCTTTCTTTTAAAAACAAAACAACAAACAAAAAAATGTGTGTATCGCTCTTGATCATTTCCAAAGGATACAAGTTGCAAGGGCCCCGGGGCTCAATGGCTCAGGTACACCAGACACTTGACATCGTGTATCTGTTGCTGAGATCTGAACGGGTCGGAGTTGTCTTGTGTTAAGGTGGTGATGTAACCTACTGATAGACGGCTTTACTTCACCGCTAAAACTTGGTTGGCACGTCCGTTATGTCAGTAACGTAACGTGTAGAGGCGGATCGAATTTCGGGTTGGGCGTCGAAAGTAGCCGTTTGATCACTTTCTGTGTAGTTTCGGTTTCGGCCGAATCAGAAAAGTCAACCGTCAGTTTATTTTCGGTTCAGGCCGAAAGTGATTGAGCCTTTCTGTCCTCTACCAAAGTCCGTTTGTCGGCAATTCGATATTCATTTTTGCAGGACGTCTTGCTGTCATCCTACGATACATGACCGCGAACACCTCTCACAGCTGCACGATGAACTTCTTGTCCAATATTTCCAAAAATAAAATTTCAATTAAGCCTAGGCAAAGGTGTGTACAAAAAAAAAAATTAGAGAATGGTAATATTTTCACGTGACTGTGGTTTCCTTGTGTCAACTGATCCATCGGTTTGACTTCACATCTACTACTGGTCGCCATGACAGTTATATCGGCAGCATCACGTGACTGTGAAGGTTTCCTTGTGTCAACTGATCCATCGTGCCGATCAACGGTTTGACTTCACATCTACAACTGGTCGCCATGACAGTCATGTCGGCAGCAATCAGGTGACTGTGAAGGTTTCCTTGTGTCAACTGATCCATCATGCAGATCAACGGTTTGACTTCACATCTACAACTGGTCGCCATGACAGTTAGGTCGGGAGCATCACGTGACTGTGAGACTTTTTAACGTGAGTTACCTAGAAGAAGAACCTCCCAGCAAACGTCTGATACATTCTCAACAGATATTTATTTATATGGATCTCTTATAGAAGGCATATGTGTAGTCTTCTTTCTTTCTCTCTCTCTTTCTTTCTTACCGGTCAATGAAACTATTTATTGAAATTATTTTTAACACTAAAATGATAACGACATTCCCACACGCGCGGGACTTTTTTCCGATGTCATTGACTTTTCATCTATGTCTACATGTCGTCACGGTCTATTAGCATTCCCTTTGCATATATATATATATTTATATAATTTTTGACTTGAGTGTTAGCCTTGTCTTGAGCATTATTTTGTTTAAAGTGAGGGAGAGGGGCCCTGTTCGTCAGCCTCACTCTCTCGTCCTTGGCTGTTTGATGAAATGGCAAGACTTAGTCAAGACGACTGGAAATAGACCGGCACGCAGAAGATAGCGAGCAGTGTGTCTCGCGCTCTTTGTGCGCTCTACCTCGCAGGGGTTGTCCGAATTGTCATTGTTTCCATGGGATACCGCCTTAGAGACTCTATCTTCCGGTTTGATTTCAGAGTTTGCGTTCTCTGAGATGAGTCGCCGTGCAAAGTTGACGAGCTCCATCCACCCGGTGTGCCGGGGATGTTTTGACATTTTGTGTATTATTTGTGTTATGGCTTGTGTTTGGAGATTGAGCTCCAGTCCATTAGCTTGAACCAGACTACAATTTATCATCGGCTTTACATACTATACGTTGAAAAAGTTTATTATCAGCGACTTTACCTATATTTTGAAACAGTCTATTATCATTGGCTTTACATACTATATATTGAAACAGTCTATTATCATTGGCTTTACACTTTGAAACAGTCTATCATTTGTATTATTTATATGTTGTGTGTCCACGCAATGCTTCAAGTAGGTCAAATGATAGCTTCGCTTTAATACAAGCCCCCCCCCCTTTTTATTTTTTTTACACCTCCCACCCTGAATAAATCACAGACTTTTACCAAAGGGTGCGCTGGTCTATCAGCCATGGATCGTGTCACAGTCAATGAATCTCGTGTTGTGCTAGTCCAAGTCGTAAGCAGATGTTTAGACCAGTCATAATTTAGCGGGAAATAGATCACTAAATATCTCGCGATTGCAACTTTCAGTCCACTCTTTGAATGCAATGCGTTAACATGATGGAGTCGTGTTTTTGGAGTCGAATGCTTCATTCGCACCCCCACGACTCTCATTCGTGTTAATTCGACAAATAACGGCGACATCTTTGACTAGAACCCAAAGAAACCACGTATAGACATACGTCATTATGATCAAAGAGAACCTGTGGAACAATGTCATTCTTCCCGTGTCCCCGCAATCACGTGATCTAGTAGGTGTCACGAGTTTGACACGGGTCTGCTATAGCAAAACACATGCGCTGTCAGTCAGCTTAAACCTGGTCATTGTTACCTACACTCTCAGGGTAATTGGGGCTCTTTGTTGTAAGGTAATGGGCTTCTTTGTTCTACTGCACTCTCCGGGGCACCACCAACCTTGACTGCACAATTTGAGATTCCCTGATGGAAAGTTATTTTAAATGCTTAACAGTCAAAATATTTAAATTTTAATTTAGGGTTATTTATTACAGTGGTTCTCAACATGTTTAACCAAATATCCATCTTCTGTTATATGTATAACCCGTTCCGTTTCGATATGGTCTTTCCCTTCATAGAATTTGAGGACCCCATTACATTTAAAAAAAAGATATATATATATATATATATATATATATATATATATATATATATTAAATTATATCGTTTCACTAAATACCAATACCACATGTCCAATATGCTCGCCCTAGAGTCAGAGAATTGCTGGAACTAAAATATGGCGTCTATATTATTTCAATCTCTGATTTCTTTATTTTCTTTAGGATGTCATAACAATAAACGTTTCAGATTTTTTAATGTTAACTTTTTGTGAGGAATTTCAGAGAAATGAATATCTCATGTTGTTGTCCAATCGATATTTTATGGGTGGTTGATGGGGCAGATGGGCTTCAAACATTGTTGTGTCATTAAGATGATGCCTTTTGGAATTCACGTGAAGGTATACATCTATGTTTGTTTAAAACCTATGAGCACGGTGTAGCAAATTAACACTCTTTGGGCTCTCACCCCAAACCCCGACACATCATTGCATCCCACCTTACAATACTATCTTCTCTCTCCCAGATCCCATCAGGCCATTGGACCCCTCCTTACAATACTCTCCTCTCACTCCCAGATCCCTTCACATCATTTGATCCCTCCTTACAATACTATCTTCTCTCTCCCAGACCCAGTCACATCATTAGCATCCTTCCGTAAAAATACTATCTTCTCTCTCCCAGACCCAGTCACATCATTTGATCTCTCCTTACAATACTATCTTCTCTCTCTCCCAGACCCAGGTACATCATTAGCATCCTTCCTTAAAAATACTATCTTCTCTCTCCCAGACCCAGTCACATCATTGGACCCCTCCTTACAATAGTGTCTTCTCTCTCTCCCAGACCCAGTCACATCATTGGACCCCTCCTTACAATACTAACTTCTCTCTCCCAGACCCAGTCACATCATTGGATCTCTCCTTACAATACTATCTTCTCTCTCTCCCAGACCCAGTCACATCATTGGATCTCTCCTTACAATACTATCTTCTCTCTCTCCCAGACCCAGTCACATTATTGGACCCCTCCTTACAATACTATCTTCTCTCTCCCAGACCCAGTCACATCATTGGATCTCTCCTTACAATACTATCTTCTCTCTCCCAGACCCAGTCACATCATTGGATCTCTCCTCACAATACTATCTTCTCTTTCTCCCAGACCCAGTCACATCATTGGACCCCTCCTTACAATACTATCTTCTCTCTCCCAGACCCAGTCACATCATTGGATCTCTCCTTACAATACTATCTTCTCTCTCTCCCAGACTCAGTCACATCATTGGATCTCCTTACAATACTATCTTCTCTCTCTCCCAGACCCAGTCACATCATTGGACCCCTCCTTACAATACTATCTTCTCTCTACCAGACCCAGTCACATCATTGGATCTCTCCTTACAATACTATCTTCTCTCTCTCCCAGACCCAGTCACATCATTGGACCCCTCCTTACAATACTATCTTCTCTCTCCCAGACCCAGTCACATCATTGGATCTCTCCTTACAATACTATCTTCTTTCTCCCAGACCCAGTCACATCATTTGATCTCTCCTTACAATACTATCTTCTCTAACTGCCGACAGTACTTCTGGGTGCTCCGTGAACACTTCGTGAATCCTGTAATAAACCATGGAGCTACATGCTGAATTGTTAGCTGTAAGATTAGCCCGTACCTAACACCAGCAGTAAGGGTTTGAAAAAGGAAAAAGAGGGGGGGGGGGTTGCGAGAGAAAGTTAGAAAGTTGCCTGTGGACACTCTTTAGGGCCGCGTTATCTGACGCCGACCGTCTTCGTTAGTTGACATCCTCTGCTAGAGTCGAGTGTCCCGCTATCGAGTGGCGAGGACATGACAGATTAACTCTAATCTTTGCGGATTTTTGTCTGGGCATTCTTGTTTTCATCTTCTCATCGATATATACGTTGTTAATGTTTCTGTATCGATGCGTACGTTTTTATCATTTCTGTATCGATGCGTACGTTGTTATCATTTCTGTATCGATGCGTACGTTGTTATCATTTCTGTATCGATGCATACGTTGTTATCATTTCTGTATCGATGCGTACGTTATCATTTCTGTATCGATGCATACGTTTTTATCATTTCTGTATCGATGCGTACGTTGTTATCATTTCTGTATCGATGCATACGTTGTTATCATTTCTGTATCGATGCGTACGTTGTTATCATTTCTGTATCGATGCATACGTTGTTATCATTTCTGTATCGATGCGTACGTTGTTATCATTTCTGTATCGATGCGTACGTTTTTATCATTTCTGTATCGATGCATACGTTGTATCATTTCTGTATCGATGTGTACGTTGTTATCATTTCTGTATCGATGCATACGTTGTTATCATTTCTGTATCGATGCATACGTTGTTATCATTTCTGTATCGATGCATACGTTGTTATCATTTCTGTATCGATGCATACGTTGTTATCATTTCTGTATTGATGTGCACGTTGTTATCATTTCTGTATCGATGCATACGTTGTTATCATTTCTGTATTGATGTGTACGTTGTTATCATTTCTGTATCGATGCATACGTTGTTATCATTTCTGTATCGATGCATACGTTGTTATCATTTCTGTATTGATGTGCACGTTGTTATCATTTCTGTATCGATGCATACGTTGTTATCATTTCTGTATTGATGTGTACGTTGTTATCATTTCTGTATCGACGTGTACGTTGTTATCATTTCTGTATCGATGTGCACGTTGTTATCATTTCTGTATGGCTTGTTGTCTTAGCTGTATGCCATGTTGTCTAAGCCGTGTCATCTATATGGCTTATTGTTATGAGTATGCCATCTTTGGTTTGAGGTTAATGCTGTGTCACGCCATCTTTGGTTTGAGGTTAATGCTGTGTCACGCCATCTTTGGTTGGAGGTTAATGCTGTGTCACTCTATCTTTGGTTTGAGGTTAATGCTGTGTCACGCCATCTTTGGTTTGAGGTTAATTTGTGTGTCACGCCATCTTTGGTTTGAGGTTAATGCTGTGTCACGCCATCTTTGGTTGGAGGTTAATGCTGTGTCGCGCCATCTTTGGTTTGAGGTTAATGCTGTGTCACGCCATCTTTGGTTTGAGGTTAATGCTGTGTCACGCCATCTTTGGTTTGAGGTTAATGCTGTGTCACGCCATCTTTGGTTTGAGGTTAATGCTGTGTCACGCCAAACTATCTTGAACCTTTACCACCTCCGCCAGCTGTGGCCGGCTCAGAGAGCCGAACTCTTTAAGAAATGGAACGTGTATCAGTGTGCAGTGGCGTAGCCCGGGGCGCGCCAATATTTTTGACGCTCCCTACCACACACACACAACAACTCCAGCAGTCTGCCGACAACCCCGTCCCTCCTTATAAAGAAACAAAGAGCTGCTCCCCCCCCCAGCCAGTGGCGTATCCAGGGTTTTTTGCGCCCGGGGACAAGATCCATTTTTAGCGCCCCTTTTTCTTTTTTTCAACTCTCAAACCCATTATTTTCATCAATATAATAATATCAAAGCACATTTTGGCGCCCCTAACTAGCTGGCGCCCGGGGACATCTGTCCCCCCTGCCCCCACCACGCTACGCCTCTGCCCCCAGCCTCCTGCTTTTTATACATGTCCGATATTTATTTATTTCTTTCTCAATTCCCTAAACGTGGCATAGTTGCACGTGATTACTGCAGGGTAAAAGAATTGCTTCTGATGCTACCCCTCATTGGACTTTTTGTGTGCGGTAGTTGGACACACACGGGAATAAGCCAACTGGTTAATTATTTGAGTTCACCGGGATTTTGTCCAAGTTTTCAATTGTAATTAATTTTATGTTAGAATTTCAGCACTGGGTGCTCGGCCGGAGGTAGTCGTTAGTAGTGGAGTGTTCACGTTGGTGGAGCAATTGAGTCGGTGATGATGGTGGTTGTACTGATTTATAGCTTATGTTTGTGATGTTTGGTGGAGCTATAGAGTCGGTGGTGATGGTGGTTGTACTGTATTCTAGCTTATGTTTGTGATGTTTGGTGGAGCTATAGAGTCGGTGGTGATGGTGGTTGTACTGTATTCTAGCTTATGTTTGTGATGTTTGGTGGAGCTATAGAGTCGGTGGTGATGGTGGTTGTATTGTATTATAGCTTATGTTTGTGATGTTTGGTGGAGCTATAGAGTCGGTGGTGATGGTGGTTGTATTGTATTATAGCTTATGTTTGTGATGTTTGGTGGAGCTATAGAGTCGGTGGTGATGGTGGTTGTATTGTATTATAGCTTATGTTTGTGATGTTTGGTGGAGCTATAGAGTCGGTGGTGATGGTGGTTGTATTGTATTATAGCTTATGTTTGTGATGTTTGGTGGAGCTATTGAGTCGGTGGTGATGGTGCTTGTACTGATTTATAGCTTATGTTTGTGATGTTTGGTGGAGCTATTGAGTCGGTGGTGATGGTGGTTGTACTGTATTCTAGCTTATGTTTGTGATGTTTGGTGGAGCTATAGAGTCGGTGGTGATGGTGGTTGTACTGTATTCTAGCTTATGTTTGTGATGTTTGGTGTAGCTATAGAGTCGGTGGTAAAAGTGGTTGTATTTTATTATATTATTTAGTGTTTATAGTCATGCTGTTGGCCGTTTACTTTAATTCCTGTTGTTGTTTTTTCTCCATCACAGGAAGCGGCACTTCATTTACAGAAAGAGCTCAAGAACTACGCCCACTGTGTTAGAGGTGAGAACTGTCATTGTTCACTGGCTGCCCAGTCAGAAAATAAACTATTTTGAAGTTCTGACCCCTAGGAGGTCAACAAAGACACTTGTCAAAAATTGAATCAAATATTCAATTGAAAAAAAAAATTGTTGAGGGTGGGGGGAGGCTGCACACATTTTGTGTTTGTGGATTTCCCGAATTTTAAAGTTTACACAGGGCGGTCATTTTGAAATGTAGAAACGCCCACACATCATCACGTGAACATACCCTCGTATGAACACCGCCTCACTTGGACCCGCCCACACATCATCAGGGGAACATACCCTCGTATGAACACCCCCTCACTTGGACACGCCCACACATCATCATGTGAACATACCCTCGTATGAACACCCCCTCACTTGGACACGCCCAAACATCATTACACACTAATGACTAATATTTTCACTTAACATGACCACATTCATATCACAAAATCAACACACACCCTTAAAATAAAAAAAATTCCACTGTCCATTAAAACGAACAAATCCTAATAAAAAGCAAAAGCCAAAAAGAGTTATGACAATCTTCTCCCCCGGTCTCCCGCTTCCAGTCCAACACTTACCCATGGTCAACATGTTCATTTCCGTGGTAGTATTTCAACCACCCTCAGCCCTCCTTCAACTTCCCTACTGCTGAATGCCGTGCTTGACTGCTTCCTGTCAACGACAAATGCCCACTTTGACAGTCTTGCAACCAGAATCTAGTTGACATTTCTCCTCCTAGTCCCTCCAAACCAACAGCCACTAAACATATGCACATCCCAGGTAGCAAATGTTACCACCCCCCTCCCCCCTTTGGCTGTGAAAGTCTATGACAATCGACACTGTTCACCAGTCGAGTCTTGCCTCGGTGACATAGTCAAGTTACAAACATCGCAGTAAATACCTGAATGCTCTAATAAATAGGCCAGAGTGGTGAATATTTTCATAACTAGGCCTGAATGTTGTATGCTCTCATAACTAGACCAGAATGGTGAATGCTCTCATAACTATGCCAGAATGTTGCATACTTTTATAACTAGGCCAGAACGTTGAATACTTTCATAACTAGGCCAGAATGTTGAATACTTTCATAACTAGGCCAGAACGTTGAATACTTTCATAACTAGGCCAGAATGTTGAATACCTTCATAACTAGGCCAGAACGTCGAATACCTTCATAACTAGGCCAGAATGTTGAATACTTTCATAACTAGGCCAGAACGTTGAATACTTTCATAACTAGGCCAGAATGTTGAATACTTTCATAACTAGGCCAGAATGTTGAATACCTTCATAACTAGGCCAGAACGTCGAATACCTTCATAACTAGGCCAGAACGTCGAATACCTTCATAACTAGGCCAGAATGTTGAATACTTTCATAACTAGGCCAGAATGTTGAATACTTTCATAACTAGGCCAGAATGTTGAATACCTTCATAACTAGGCCAGAATGTTGAATACTTTCATAACTAGGCCAGAATGTTGAATACTTTCATAACTAGGCCAGAATGTTGAATACTTTCATAACTAGGCGAAATGTTGAATACCTTCATAACTAGGCCAGAATGTTGAATACTTTCATAACTAGGCCAGAATGTTGAATACTTTCATAACTAGGCCAGAATGTTGAATACCTTCATAACTAGGCCAGAACGTCGAATACCTTCATAACTAGGCCAGAACGTTGAATACTTTCATAACTAGGCCAGAATGTTGAATACTTTCATAACTAGGCCAGAATGTTGAATACCTTCATAACTAGGCCAGAATGTCGAATACCTTCATAACTAGGCCAGAACGTCGAATACCTTCATAACTAGGCCAGAATGTTGAATACCTTCATAACTAGGCCAGAATGTCGAATACCTTCATAACTAGGCCAGAATGTTGAATACCTTCATAACTAGGCCAGAACGTCGAATACCTTCATAACTAGGCCAGAATGTTGAATACTTTCATAACTAGGCCAGAACGTCGAATACCTTCATAACTAGGCCAGAATGTCGAATACTTTCATAACTAGGCCAGAACGTTGAATACTTTCATAACTAGGCCAGAATGTCGAATACTTTCATAACTAGGCCAGAATGTCGAATGCTGTCATAAGTAGGCCACTTTTCAAATGTCCTTAGTCATCTTCGCATGGTATCTTCTTCATTATGGTATTACTTGGTATTGTGCTATTATGGTATCACTGGTCTTGTCTTATTATGGTACCACTGGTATTGTCTTATTATAGTACCACTGGTCTTTTCTTATTATGGTACCCCTGGTCTTGTCTTATTATGGTATCACTGGTCTTGTCTTATTATGGTACCACTGGTCTTTTCTTATTATGGTACCCCTGGTCTTGTCTTATTATGGTACCACTGGTATTGTCTTATTATGTTACCCCTGGTATTGTCTTATTATGTTACCCCTGGTCTTGTCTTATTATGGTACCACTGGTCTTGTCTTATTATGGTTCCACTGGTCTTGTCTTATTATGGTACCACTGGTCTTGTCTTATTATGGTATCACTGGTCTTGTCTTATTATGGTATCACTGGTCTTGTCTTATTATGTTACCCCTGGTCTTGTCTTATTATGGTACCACTGGTCTTGTCTTATTATGGTTCCACTGGTCTTGTCTTATTATGGTACCACTGGTCTTGTCTTATTATGGTATCACTGGTCTTGTCTTATTATGGTATCACTGGTCTTGTCTTATTATGGTACCACTGGTATTGTCTTATTATGTTACCCCTGGTCTTGTCTTATTATGGTATCACTGGTCTTGTCTTATTATGGTACCACTGGTATTGTCTTATTATGGTACCACTGGTCTTGTCTTATTATGTTACCCCTGGTCTTGTCTTATTATGGTACCACTGGTATTGTCTTATTATGGTACCACTGGTATTGTCTTATTATGGTACCACTGGTATTGTCTTATTATGGTACCACTGGTCTTGTCTTATTATGGTACCACTGGTCTTGTCGCACCCCTGGCCTGCACTTGCCTTATTATGGCACCATTGGCCTTGCACTTGTATGATAGCCTAGTTCAACACTACAGGTTGGTTAATCCGTCTCAAATATATAAGAGCGATATGATCAACATTTTAATACCACAAATGATAGTTGTACTAAATCGCTAAATCATGGGTCTCAAACTCGCGGCCCGCGGGCAATTTGCGGCCCGCAAGACGATATTTTGCGGCCCGCTACATGACAGAAAAGTTTAGTGTTAATGCGGCCTGCGCGTTTTCCCCAATCTCATATCTATAATGTAACCCTTTACGACGGTTTCAAGCGAATTTCACCGACTAGTTCAATTATGATTTTTTTAATATCTTTTTATGTATTTTTATTTTGATTATAATGGTAAGAACCGAATTAATACCGGACCAAAACTTTTTATTTTAGAGAATTTTATGAGACAAACATTACCAAAGTGCGGTTTTGAGAAAATATTTAAAACTCAATTACTGGGTAATGCTCAACAATAATAAATTGTGTAAATCGTAGCAATCAGAGAACCACTATTAAAATTCACTATTAACATTTAGTGTTTACGAGTGAGGGAAATTCCGAGCCTGTCAGCTTGGTCACTTTCCCAATAGGGTTAGTAAAAAGGCTTTTCCTACGATCAAAAAAATAAAAATAAAAATTCATTCTCCCTACAATAGCTTCTTCATTCGCATCAATAATTCATAAATATTGCTTGCTCCTGCCTATTATTTGAAAACGCTTTAGCATTTAAAATCTTCTTGAAGAAGGATGGGGTGGGGGAGGTCGTTCCTGTACGAAGTCATCCCAAACGGCTCATGGACTTGGCTTTTCTTGTTGACATTACACAGGAGCTGAATGTACTCAACAAGAAGTTACAAGACCAGGGGCAGCTTGTCAGTGCTGCCTATGACAATGTCAGGGCATTCTGCACAAAACTTGTGTTATAGTTCTCAGAGATACCCCTGCCATTTTCCAAAATGCAGAGTACTCATGGCCTCGGGCACACCATTCAGTAGTAATCGCACTGATGCCATTGCAAAGCTACAGCAACAATTTGTGATCACACGTTTGCAGACTTCAAAACACACAGAGTAACTTTAAAAATTATTGCTGATCCTTTCTCCTTCAATGTGTAAGACCCCCCCCCCACCTCCACTTTTTATATTTCTTTGCGATTCAGATGGCGCTGATTGATCTTCGGTGCAAGTCTGAACTTAGTTCAGGTAGGGGAATTCTGATGCCATTGCAAATCTACAGCAACAATTTGTGATCACACGTTTGCAGACTTCAAAACACACAGAGTAACTTTAAAAATTATTGCTGATCCTTTCTCCTTCAATGTGTAAGACCCCCCCCCCCACCTCCACTTTTTATATTTCTTTGCGATTCAGATGGCGCTGATTGATCTTCGGTGCAAGTCTGAACTTAGTTCAGGTAGGGGAATGGAAAAACAGACAAGCATGGACAATTTATGAGAGCATTGTGTTCCACATTCCCTGAGATTTCCAGGTTGTTCAAGTGGATCATGTGCCTATTTGGGAGTACCTATCTGTGGGGGAAAAGCTCTTTTCCACTGTAAATTTTAACAAGTCAAATTTCAGAGTAAATGTCCTGATGAACATCTTCAAGCAGTACCGAGGGTCTCAGCTGCTCCCCCACTCAAGCCGAATGTTGCTCAGCTGTGTAAGAAGAAGCGCTGCCAGATCTCTGGCAATAAGGAGTAGGAAGAAGAGAGTGAAGCCGAGTTCTTGAGAACTCTTAATGTTTTTATTTGTTATTAATAAAGGTTGAGCAGATTGTAACAGTTGTACCTTATTGAATCTATAATAGCATTAAAAAAAAAATACTTGATGCGGCCCAGTCTCACTCAGACCCTATCTACGGCGGCCCCCGGATGATTTGAGTTTGAGACCCCTGTACTAAATGATGTCAGCATTTATCGTCTGGACTTGCTTCTAAATGAAGTTTATAAATTTAATAGGATACGTCTTTATGTAGAATAACGTCATGACAAAGTCAGCCTCAGCATTCCTCTGCTGTCTGGGGGAGCTCCTAATTTGTCAAGGCTGGTACCACGATTAGTTACAAGCGTTTCTTCTGGTTATTTCAGTGTAATAGACAGGAATTTCACAAACTTCTTTTTGCACTGGGCAACACTTTCGGAATGAAGATTTTTCAGGTTTCGGGGCTGTAATTGATTATGAATACTCTGCTGATATACCTTCAAAATAATGCAGGGGTTCTTATCCTGAGGTCCCCGAACGCTCCTGGGGTGCGGGGGCCAGTGGCGGGAGCGGGAAGATCCCGATTAAAAAAATTGCCTTTTATCAGCATTTTGTATCGTCGAAGTTGCGGGAAGTATTTTGTTAAAAATCAAGACTGGGTGCAGCGCTACAAAAATAAAAGGTTAAGAACCCCTGAAATATAACATCCGTGTGTCCCCGCGGCGCTACAGCCCGTGGAGGACTTAAGCGTGCTTCGCCATATACTTCCTTCCACCCATACGCTTTTCTGTCCTATGTTTGGATTCCAAGCAGCTGTAGATATTTTTTCTACACGTCTAACCATCATAGAATGTTACGTACAGCGGACACATTTATAGCGGACACAATGTGTAGTCAACACTGCCCCGCATGTTCGCATTAATCTCTATCATCGCTTTGTTGTGTTCATACTGTTAGATTGTGTGCGCCATGAATGAAATAGACATTCGTCCACATCTTCATAGCGCACCGTGGTTACATAGTAGATGACATCATGACTTTTCTGTTCATCTCCCACCCACAATGTGCGCGTTTACTTTTAATAAGTTAAATCTTCAATAGGGTGCACATTTTGTGTTACTCAGTAGTCATCAGTATCAATGTGTTTTAGATATGTCACGTGTCACTAGATTAAAAAAAATATTATATATATCTATATATATATATGTCAACAAATGCGAGACGAGCAACAAATAAACTTTTCATAAATCCCATGTACCCACATACTCCCACAACATACGTATATCACTACACACACACACACCTCACTCAGTCGCCCGCATGTTGGCGCCCTCCTCGCACCATTTCAATGAACGCCTCTGAGGTAACGACCTGTATAATTATACACTCCGCTGGCTGTCAACGCAACGAGGGACGGCCTCGACTCAGCTACTTGTAAATGGAATGTAGTTGTGGTTGTAGACATGCATTCCTTTCACCATCATTGCTCTGCTCTGTCGGCCACAAAAGCAGGCGACGTAAACTGTTGATCGTTGCAGACTTGATCAATGCAACCAGTCTTCTTGTATTTTAACAAACAAACCAAAACACATCTTTCAATGAGCACATGGACATGACACAGCAATCTGCTATAATGATGGTGTTATTATTATTAGCACGTCTCACCACATCCGAGCTATTGGTCCTTCCCCCCCCCACCCCATTTTTTAAAAAACCTCTTTTCATTGCGCCTTAAAAAATTTTTTTTATTGTGGCTGTACATGTATACTCTTTGTGGTATTGAGGTGGTGGTAGTTGTTACAAATGGTAGTGGGGACATCCTCTTACCTTTGACAGTTGTTACTAGTTAGTAGTTGTTACAATGGTAGTGGGGACATCTTCTTACCTTTGACAGGTGTTACTAGTTAGTAGTTGTTACAATGGTAGTGGGGACATCTTCTTACCATTGACAGGTGTTACTAGTTAGTAGTTGTTACAATGGTAGTGGGGACATCTTCTTACCATTGACAGGTGTTACTAGTTAGTAGTTGTTACAATGGTAGTGGGGACATCTTCTTGCCATTGACAGGTATTACTATTTAGTAGTTGTTACAATGGTAGTGGGGACATCTTCTTACCATTGACAGGTGTTACTAGTTAGTAGTTGTTACAATGGTAGTGTGGACATCTTCTTACCATTGACAGGTGTTACTAGTTAGTAGTTGTTACAATGGTAGTGGGGACATCTTCTTACCATTGACAGGTATTACTATTTAGTAGTTGTTACAATGGTAGTGGGGACATCTTCTTACCATTGACAGGTGTTACTATTTAGTAGTTGTTACAATGGTAGTGTGGACATCTTCTTACCATTGACAGGTGTTACTAGTTAGTAGGTGTTACAATGGTAGTGTGGACATCCTCTTACCATTGACAGGTGTTACTAGTTAGTAGTTGTTACAATGGTAGTGGGGACATCTTCTTACCATTGACAGGTATTACTAGTTAGTAGTTGTTACAATGGAAGAAGGACATCTTCTTACCATTGACAGGTGTTACTAGTTAGTAGTTGTTATAATGGTAGTGTGGACATCTTCTTACCATTGACAGGTGTTACTAGTTAGTAGTTGTTACAATGGTAGTGGGGACATCTTCTTACCTTTGGCAGGTGTTACTAGTTAGTAGTTGTTACAATGGTAGTGTGGACAGGTGTTACTAGTTAATAGTTGTTACAATGGTAGTGGGGACATCCTCTTACCATTGACAGGTGTTACTAGTTAGTAGTTGTTACAATGGTAGTGGGGACATCTTCTTACCTTTTGGCAGGTGTTACTAGTTAGTAGTTGTTACAATGGTAGTGTGGACATCTTCTTACCATTGACAGGTGTTACTAGTTAGTAGTTGTTACAATGGTAGTGGGGACATCTTCTTACCTTTGGCAGTTGTTACTAGTTAGTAGTTGTTACAATGGTAGTGTGGACAGGTGTTACTAGTTAGTAGTTGTTATAATGGTAGTGGGGACATCCTCTTACCATTGACAGGTGTTACTAGTTAGTAGTTGTTACAATGGTAGTGTGGACATCTTCTTACCATTGACAGGTATTACTAGTTAGTAGTTGTTACAAATGGTAGTGTGGACATCCTCTTACCATTGACAGGTGTTACTAGTTAGTAGTTGTTACAATGGTAGTGGGGACATCTTCTTACCATTGACAGGTGTTACTAGTTAGTAGTTGTTACAATGGTAGTGTGGACATCTTCTTACCATTGACAGGTGTTACTAGTTAGTAGTTGTTACAATGGTAGTGGGGACATCCTCTTACCATTGACAGGTGTTACTAGTTAGTAGTTGTTACAATGGTAGTGGGGACATCTTCTTACCATTGACAGGTATTACTAGTTAGTAGTTGTTACAATGGTAGTGTGGACATCTTCTTACCTTTGACAGGTTTTAGTAATTGGGGACCAGTGGTGTCTAGGAGGGGTGGGTGTAGGAAGCAGAGGCATCAAATCTGTGTTGGGGGGGGGTATTTCTCTCTCTCTCTCTCTCTCTTCCCCTCCCCCCTCCTCTCTCATCTTATTTTGAATTTCTCCTGGTAAAAAAATTAATAGATTAATATTGGAAAGGAAAAATTTTAAAAAAATATACATTGATATTAACTGGGAATTGAAGTCCAATGGAAAGTTTTGAATATCCAATCTCAGTTAAGTGGTTTGATTGCCCCCAGTCTATTCTAAAATATCCTATCTCAATTAAGTAGTTTGATTGGCACCAGTCTATTCTAAAATATCCTATCTCAGTTAAGTGGTTTGATTTGAATAAGTCAGCCAGCACATTGCTGTTGACAAGTTAATTTTTGAAAATTCTCTTATACTCTATTGACTAGACTGAAACTACACTTTTGAACAATCACTGGATTTGATCATTTGATTTTATATTAGGGTTTTATTCTGGTATCAATTTTATAACTTTTGAAAAAATAACCAATTAATGTTGCTGGTTTTATTTTCCTCTTCTCCAGACTTAAGTCAGGCCAGTAAAAGTCTACAAAATGCATTCATGGACATCTATGAGCCGGAATGGACAAGTGAATCCACATTTAAATCCCAGTTGCAGGTAGGGCTGGCTTTTTGGTGGCTGCCTTCAGTTTTAAGCTTGACACTTTGACTCTCACTTACAGAGGAGCCGGACCCAACAGCTACATTCAGATCAAATGGATACTTCAACAACCTTTCGGCTGCCTGACGCCACATTACTTACACTTATAGCAATGAATTAAGCTTCAAATTTTTACAGTTTGCTTTGATTTGTGAGACATTAAATTAATTTTACTCTAAGCTACTTAATGAAAGACCAGTCACGTTTTTAAAGCCAGATTACCTTGTGTATATTTGTACAGTATTTGAGCTATTGTTTATTAACATTGGTGCGGTTGGTCTGGTACAGGTAAACACTGTTGGTTGTCTTACCTACTGTTGAAACTTATGAATACAGAAGTGACCTCCCCTGGCCAAACACCCACTCCAGTCCAGCCATGATAATGATTGATAGCCGGTGGACTTTGTCTGGGGTAGTTGACCTGATAAAATACACTGAAATATTGTGCTTGGAGGGAAGGCCTCACCTGAGGGATTAACCTCATCCACCAAAGACCTACTAGCCAGAATTGTGTTTGGATAAAGATTTTTTTTTTCTCGAATGTCTGGACTTGCCTGACTGGGTACTTAAAAGATAATAAAAAGTTTCCAGACAATATACTTAAAAAATAAATAAATTCTATTTCTTTAAAAAAGGGGCCATGCTTATAATGGACTTACCGCTATGCTCTTCAAACCATTTCTTCTGTGCCCTCTGACAGTGCACCTCCTGTGCCCTCTGACAGTGCACCTTCTGTGCCCTCTGACAGTACACCTCCTGTCCTCTCTCACAGTGCACCTCCTGTGTTTTCTCACAGTGCACCTCCTGTGCTCTCTGACAGTGCCCCCACAGCTGTGGCTGTTTGATGATTAGCCACCAAACAAAGCAAGTGTGTTTTGGGTAATGTCATAGTATGGAGTAACCATTGATATAATCTGTCCATTTATTCATTTAACCTCTACTGTTTGGTAAACGTTTGAAAGCTTTAATTTTGATCCAATGCCCCACATACCCTGGGTGTTGCTATGATGCTATCAAGGACAGCACAAGGAGCACTCATTGGATTGGAGGCCCATGGACCTAGAATTCTTTTAGCAACCTTTCGAACAAAGAAACGTAGCATCAACCTAGATGTTATACAATGCTACGCACCAACTAATGAAAGTGATGAAGGAGACAAAGAAGAATTCTACAATAGAGTAATGACCATAGTCCAGGGTTGCCCACGGAGGAACATCGTCATCCTCATGGGAGACTTTAATGCCAAGATCGGCAATAGCAACACAGGGTACGAAGAGGTTATGGGACAGCAAGGGATAGGCGAGATGAACGACAATGGTGAGAGGTTTGCGGACCTATGTGCCACAGCTGACCTGGTCATAGGGGGGAGCATTTTCCAGCACAAGAGGATTCACAAAGCTACATGGGTCTCTCCGGACATGAGAACGATGAACCAAATAGACCATGTATGTATTTGTAAAAAATTCAGGCGATCTCTCCAAGACGTACGTGTTAAGAGGGGAGCTGATATTGCCTCAGATCATCATCTTCTTGTGGCCAGGATGAAATTAAAACTAAAGAGACATTATACCGAGCAAACAGCATACAGGACTCGGTATAATACCTCCCTCCTGAAGGACCAAGCCAAAAAGGAAGAATTCAGAATCTCACTATTCAATAAGTTCCAAGTCCTACAAGAAATACTTGAAGATGAAACCACCGAAGGAAAGTGGCAAAGCATGAAAGAAACAGTCCAGTCAACATGTCAAGAAGTGCTAGGAAACAGGAAAAAGGCACACAAAGAATGGATGACAGCAGGTACGCTGAATAAAATAGAAGAAAGGAAAAGAAAGAAATCAGAAGTGAATAACAGCCGCACCCGAGCACAGAAAAACAAGTCCCAGAAGGAGTATGCAGATGCAAATAAGGAAGTTAAGAAAAGCATCAAGAGAGACAAGAAGGAATTTGTTGATAATCTTGCTAAAGAAGCAGAGGATGCAGCTCACCAGGGGAACATGAGGGAACTGTTTGATACCATTAAGACGCTGTCAGGGAAATTTAGCAAGGTAGAGAGACCAGTGAAGGACAAAATGGGAAACACCATACCAAGTGAGGAGCAACAGAGAGGGAGATGGAAGGAGCACTTTGAAGAGCTCCTGAACAGGCCTGAACCAAGAAATCCACCAGATATCCAACCAGCCGATAATGACCTGCTAATTGACTGTAATAGTCCCACCAAAGAAGAGATTAGCAGGGCCATTAAACAACTCAGAAATGGAAAGGCTGCGGGACCTGATGGCATCCCAGCAGAGGCACTGAAGGCGGACCTGGAAACCAGTGTGGAAATGCTACACCCTCTGTTTATGAAGATATGGGAAGAGGAGCAAGTTCCTTCCGATTGGAAAGAGGGATACCTTATCAAGATCCCAAAGAAGGGAGACTTAAGCTCCTGCTCGAACTACAGAGGGATCACCCTGCTGTCCATCCCAGGAAAGGTCTTCAACCGTGTACTACTTAACAGGATGAAAAACGCTGTAGACCCTCTGTTGCGGGACGAACAAGCCGGCTTTCGCACCAACAGATCCTGCACGGACCAGATAGCGACACTGCGCATTATTCTAGAGCAGTCAATAGAGTGGAACTCGCCGCTCTATGTCAACTTTGTTGACTATGAAAAAGCCTTCGACAGTGTTGACAGGCAAACCCTGTGGAGATTGCTAAGGCATTACGGGGTGCCACAGAAGATTACTGATATAATCAGAAACATGTACGAAGGGATAAACTGCCGAGTTATCCATGGCCAGCAGTTGACAGATGCTTTCCAGGTGAAGACTGGTGTGAGACAAGGTTGCTTGCTGTCACCATTCCTCTTCCTGTTAGCCATTGACTGGGTGATGAAAACATCTACACAGCAGAAAAGAAATGGCATCCAATGGACCTTGTGGGATCAACTGGATGATCTTGACTTTGCTGATGATCTTGCACTTCTTGCACATACCCAACAACAGATGCAGGAGAAAACAAACATTGTCGCAGCCACTTCTGCTAGCATGGGTCTCAACATTCACAAAGGGAAGAGTAAAATCCTCAAGGTTAATGCCACCAGTACATCACCCATTATGCTTGAAGGAGAAGCCCTTGAGGAGGTGGACAGTTTTGTTTACCTTGGCAGCATGGTAGATAAACAAGGTGGTACAGATGCGGACGTCAAAATAAGGATAGGAAAAGCAAGAGCAGCCTTCCAACAACTCAAGAATGTTTGGGTCTCTAACAACTTAGGCAGCAAGTTAAAAGTAAGGATTTTTAACGCTATGGTAAAACCTGTGCTGCTATATGGAGCCGAGACATGGAGAACAACGGCCGTAAACCTGACCAGAATCCAGTCCTTCATCAACAACTGTCTAAGAAGGATTCTCAGAATTCACTGGCCAGACAAAATCAGCAACCAGGAACTGTGGCAGCGGACAAAACAGAAGCCCATTGAGGAAGAGATTCTCCAGAAGCGGTGGAGGTGGATTGGTCATACACTAAGAAAACCTGCTTCTAACACAACAAAGCAAGCCCTGAAATGGAACACACAGGGTAAGCGGAAAAGAGGCCGTCCAAGAAACACTTGGCGCCGAGAATTGGAGACAGACATCAAGAAAATTGGCCATGAATGGAAGATCCTGGAGAAGCTGGCCCAGGATAGAGATGCCTGGAGGTCTCTCGTAGGTGGCCTATGCCCTTGGAGGAACCGCAGACGCCGACGATGATCGGTGGATGCCCCTCATGGACGAGAAGGCTCAACACAACAAAAAAAAGTATGGAGTAACCATTGATATAATCTGTCCATTTATTCATTTAACCTCTACTGTTTGGTAAACGTTTGAAAGCTTTAATTTTGATCCAAGAGCATTAGCAAAATGTGATCCAATAACATTTAGGTAAAGTGGATCTAAGAACATTTAGGTGAAATGGATCTAAGAACATTTAGATGAAATGGATCTAAGAACATTTAGATGAAATGGATCTAAGAACATTTAGGTAAAAGGGGATATAAGAACATTTAGGTAAAGTGGATCTAATAACAGGTAAAATGAAATCTAAGAACATTTAATTCAAATGGAATCCAAGAAGATTTAGGTCAAATGGATTTAAGAACATTTAGGTCAAATGGATCTTATAGCAGTTAGGCCAAATGGCATCTAAGAACATTTATTAGCTCTTTTAAACCAACATAGTCCTTCATTGAAATTTAAAAAAAAAAAAGCTTTATGACAGTTTTATTAAAATTTGAAGTTCCATGTCATTTGTGTTTTAACATTTTTATTTTGCAGGTAGATTGCTATCTTTAAAATATGACCTTATTGCAGGCCTGCACAACACACGGGCAACTTTGAGGCCCGCGAAATAACGAAATATTCTTTATTCTTATAATTTTCTAAATAGCTTTCCCCCTGTCCTATTTTTTTGGCCCACACAAGTCTTGTCCTATTTTCTTTTGGCCCGCACAAGTCCTGTCCTATTTTCTTTTGTTTGGCCCGCACAAGTTTTTCATACAGTATTACGGCCCGCCTTACATTTTGAGTTGTGCAGGCCTGCCTTATTGTGTTTAAAATACATTTCAAATGAGCCTTGATATGCTGAAGAAGCTTGTAAAACCAGAGATATTTTGTTGGTTTTTATTTACCCTCAAAAAGATTCCTCCTATATTTAGAATGGCTGCACATCTTGATAATCATTGCATGCATGGAAATCACGGTTTTGATAATGTCGAATGTTATCAATATCAATATACAGGATGATTATATCCAATATGAGGATAATAAGTGTACCAGGAAGCTATTCTGGTCATTACATTGTAGCAGTCAGTGTTGGAGACAGAGATGTTTAATTGCTTCGAATGGGCTGTAACACAAATAACGCTTGAGACGGGAGTGAAGAGAAGTGATTTAGTTTGCTTGTAATCCACAGTGACGGTATTTGACAGGAGGAAGCCAGTACTTGTCGGCTTGTTTCTTCTCATTGGATCTTAAATTGAACTGTTTAGACAGGATTATTTCATTGCTGAATTATTGGAGGAGGTTTTCAAGTTTGACCACAGCTGGGGCCAATCAAACTAATTAACTGAGATAGGATATTTTATAATAGACTGGGGGCAATCAAACTACTTAACTGAGATAGGATATTTTATAATAGACTAGGGGGCAATCAAACTACTTGACTGAGATAGGATATTTTATAATAGACTGGGGGCAATCAAACTACTTAACTGAGATAGGATATTTTATAATAGACTGGGGGCAATCAAACTACTTAACTGAGATAGGATATTTTATAATAGACTGGGGGCAATCAAACTACTTGACTGAGATAGGATATTTTATAATAGACTGGGGGCAATCAAACTACTTAACTGAGATAGGATATTATAGAATAAAATGGGGCCAATAAAATTAATTAACTAATAGGATATTAGAGAATAGACTGGAGCCATTAAAACTCCTTAACTGAGATTGGATATTATAGAATAGACTGGAGCCCATATGATTACTCAATGGAAATCGGATAGTATGGAACAGATTGGAGACTATACTCTATTTGAGCGTTTCCCAAACTTTAAGTTTGGAGGACCATTGGATAAGTTTCAAAATTTTACCAGAGACCGATCTCATGTTTATTAATTATATTTTTTTTTTATTTTACCATAATTATTTGTGTTGTGCAGACCAACAACGTAAGGCTCATGGACCAATGTCAACTGGGGCCGTCATTTTGGGAATGCTGCATTATATGACTCCTATCGCAAACCCGGCTAGTAAAACTACTGAACTGAGTTGATGAGACAGACTGGATGTGAAACATAATTTTATCTCCCCAAAAAATGAGAGCTTTTAGATATTTTTGTAAAGAATTAATATTAAATTTCAGAACTCTTATTCCTGAAGAATTTTGTTTTTAAAATTAATGTTTTATTGGGTAGCAGTGGTCAGCCTGATGAAATGATATACCGTCATCTGGAGTCTGATGTGTTGTCTTACAACCATGGCTGTCAAATGTTTATAGTATAAAAACTAAAACCTCGTCATGTATAAACTTTTGTGCATCTCAGTAGCTTGTTTAATTTTTGTTGGTTTTAGATTTATTACACTGTAGTAGTCCAACTCCTCACTCGAGCCAACTTGAAATCTCAGCCCATTTTTACATTACAAGTAATGTCTTTGCATGAATCCTTTAAGAAATGTCTGCACCTGAAACATTTCTAGTAATGTCTGTACATTAAATATTACAATATTACAAGAAATGTCTCTACATTAAATGTACTTTAAAATATAATATTTCAAGAAAGCATTTTTCTGACATGTTCTGGTATGATGAGTGGGGTGGGGGGGGGGGGGTGATGAGTCATGAGTCAGACATTGTAATACATGGGATTTTACATGGGGTCATCCATGTCATATACATTCTAATTAATTTAAGCATAGCTCTAAGGCAAAGGAACATGAAGGACGGAAGTTGCCCACATTCACATTTATTTGCCTTGCCTCATTATCATCTTACAGTCTTATTTATTCTGGTTACAGAAGGCTTCATCTATAAAACCTATTAATTTGGTTGTTTCAGGCATTTGATTTGTTATGGAACGACTACCTCCAAAACTTACAAGACACAGTCACAGCCCCCATGCACGCCTACCTCCATTCATTCCCTGTACTCAAGGTGAGCAGCTTTTCCATTCAAAGTTAGTGAACCACTTCATCAGTAGTGTGTTATGTACAGATGTAGTAAACTTGACAGTTGGGCTTGACTGCCCCACTTGTACACAATTTGAATAGGTGTACCTGTTATAATGACCTTTACTGTTGACACATAAGTTATGCAAATGCCTCATCATGTGGAGCCCCTGTCCTCAAGCTGTTTGGAGAAAGGGAAATAATCCTTGAATTCATTAGTGTGAGAGAACTCTTCAATGGAAGCAGCCAGTGTGACTTTCGTCCGAGTGAGCCACTAGGAAAAGTAAAATATTTTGGTGTAATTCCTTATCAGGATTTGTTGCAACAATTAGTCATAATGCAGTGGGGGTGGTGGTTGTACCATAGCTTAGCCCTGATTCCCCGGAACTCTCAAAAGCTTGATCCTTTCCGAATTGCAACATTAATTTGTCTTCTCTTTTTCAGTTTTCTTATTCATATGTAACAATTTTTTTGTGGGGTAAATTCACATTGCTGTCACATCTATTTATTTCATAGTAAACACTCTTCATAAGCATTAGTGTTTGAATCACTATTTTTTAACATTTGTATCTGATATTTTTAAACAAACACTAATCTAAAAAGTCAGGTATATCACATTCTTGTAATCTATATGATACATGAGACATTGTTTAACAGACTTAAATTCTTTTTTTTATGCTGTATATTAGCCGTGGCCACTGAATGCAATAGTGCGCAGTTTTTTAATTTCCTGTTGCATTTGCTGTTCCTCAGACCAAGGTAGCCAAGCGAGGTAGAAAAATGGTGGATTATGATAACTGTCGACATAATTTGGATGTTCTCCTTGCCGCGAAGAAGAAGGACGATTCAAAGATTCAGAAGGTTTTACTTTGATTGTTTTAGCCCACTATTTGTGTATAGCACACGAGAGAAATGAGCATAGGTTATTGAAATTGGCACAAGTTATAAAATTAACATAAGTGATAGAAATATGCATAAGTTATAGAAATTAGCATAACTGATATAACTGATATAAATTGGCATAACGGATAGAAATTAGCATAACCAATAGATATAGTTTAATTATATGTAAATTATGTGCTTTTTCTCATTACATTTTGTAAATATAAATGAAAATAAATGCGTTTTTAAAGTATGTGATTGCCAAATAATTTGTTTTCCTAGCAGGTAATACAAATTATTATTTTTTTCAAAACATTTCATATACTAAATTATGTTATGTATAAATAAGATGTTTTTAATTTATTTTATTTTTTTTATAACAAGGCCCAAGATGAACTGAAGGAAGTGAAAAAAATATTTGATGACTTAAACAATGAATTACACACTGAACTACCTGATTTCTATAACAGGTAAATCTTTTTAGTAACATGCTCAACTGCGTAATTTCCATAACAGGTAAATCTTTTAGTAACATAACTACGTAATTTGCATAACAAGTAAATCTTTTTTAGGAATATACTCAACTACCTGATTTCTATAACAGGTAAATCTTTTTTAGTAACAAACTACCTGATTTCTATAACAGGTAAATCTTTTTTAGTAACATAAACTACCTGATTTCTATAACAGGTAAATCTTTTTTTAGTAACATTAAAACCTGATTTCTGTAACAGGTCAATCTATGTTAGTCACACTCTGATAACCAGTCAATCTACTTTAGCAACACACTGGACTACCTGATTTCTATAATGGGTATTATCTATGATAGCTTTGTACGAGGCCAGTGGCTGTCGACACCAAACAATATCTAGAACAAAAAAGTTTCATAAACTTATTGATTGCCGGAAATTCGTTTTGAAAGAAATTTCTTTGACGGAAAATTAATCGCCAGAAATTTGATCGAACGGAAATTTGGTTGAATCTTTTTTCCAGTTCACACGTTAAAATTTTGCGTCAAATTTCTTTTTGAACACGTTATATTGTTTTGCTATATAGTATAGTTCTTTCTTTTCCCTTATGGCTACATTGATGATTATGGGTCTTACAAAATATGTACAACATTGTTTTTTGTGTGATTCAGATGCCATGAATGTCCACTCCTAAACTCCATGTTTTGTTTGGTCCACTCCTAAACTCCATGTTTGGTTTGGTCCACTACTAAACTCCATGTTTTGTTTGGTCCACTCCTAAACTCCATGTTTTGTTTGGTCCACTACTAAACTCCCTGTTTTGTTTGGTCCACTCCTAAACTCCATGTTTTGTTTGGTCCACTCCTAAACTCCATGTTTTGTTTGGTCCACTCCTAAACTCCATGTTTTGTTTGGTCCACTCCTAAACTCCATGTTTTGTTTGGTCCACTACTAAACTCCGTGTTTTGTTTGTTCCACTCCTAAACTCAATGTTTGGTTTGGTCTGCTCCTAAACTCCATGTTTAGTTTGGTCTGCTCCTAAACTCCATGTTTGGTTTGGTCCGCTCCTAAACTCCATGTTTGATTTGGTCCGCTCCTAAACTCCATGTTTTGTTAGGTCCACTCTTAAACTCCACGTTTTGTTTGATTTCTCTTTCAGTCGTGTCACATTCTATGCAGACTTATTTTCGAGGTTTTTTGGGGCTGAACACAGACTCCACTCAGAAGTTGGCAAGGTCAGTGAATACTTTCTCATTTAACTGATTGGATAAGAATTTTATTGATTTATTTATTTAGGCATTTTTATATAACGCTTACCATAAAGCTCTAAGCGCTTTACAAATATTAAAAACATGTAAACTAAGTAAAATTTAAAAAAATGAGACACTAGGATAGTAACTTCTATACTATAGAAACAATTAAAATGGCTATAAAACGTTTGACACGTTTTGGCCTATACCAAAGAATCAGTTCTCTCAACACCTAGCCAATAAATAAATGTGACTGCATCTAAAACAGGAATAGTGTACGGGGAGGGGGGGGGGGCCTCAAACAAGCGCAAGAGTTTTTCACTTTTCTTTAAACAAGTTTTGATTTAGTCGTTTTATGTTCGTCATGTATTTTAAATTTGTTACTTAATTAATGACCGACCATTTAAAAGTTATTTCAAAAAAGAATTCGTTCGACAAATGCATTGGTCAAACAGATTTATTAGTCCAACAAATTGATTAGTCCAATAAATTTATTAGTCCAAAAAATTGATTAATCCAAAAAATTGATTAGTCCAATAAATTGATTAGTCCAACAAATTGATTAGTCTAACAAATGCATTAGTTCCCTAATTGTCCATTACATTGTCCAAATAAATGTTATTAATTATAGGGATAAATACGACTTATAACTACTTCCTGATATTTTTACTTAATCTTAGAATTAGAGTAAACATATTTTTTTGAAAAACAACTCTATAAGATAATAACTCTTGCAAGTGTATTCAAATTTTGATCAAGTTAAGAATTTAAAAAAATATATTCTGTTAAAAATAATTCTAATCCTAAAACTCTATATTACATCTCTCAACTCCATGTGAATAAATCATCTCATCACCTGCCTGCATCCCGCTGTCCACAGACTTGTGAGTCATTAACAGACATAGCTCAAGCGTTAGGAAAAGATTTTGAACAGTTCAAATATGTCCCAAAGCGGCCCTTGTCCGTCTCGTAAGTTAATTGTTTGCCATATGTTTGCCATATGTTTGCCATATGTTTGCCATATGTTTGCCATATGTTAACAAATTTAACCAAATTAAAATTATATTTTCTTTGGTTGCTATCTCTTTTATGCCACTCTTCTGCTGTTTGTAGTAAAAAAAAAAAAACGGCAAATTGCATTACTATGATTTATCTAGTTTTATATATAAATATAAACAGATATATATATAATTTTGTTTTAAGAAGACATTTTTAAGCAAAGAGTAGTTTACATAGTCAAACTGTATAATTATTTACTACTGAGGAGTTAAAGCTTGGAAAAAAACAACACATTTTCTTATGTAACACTTGGTCCTCAAAAATCAGGCACCAACTTGGCTAAATATCTTTAATGGGAGCAGTAACTCCCACTGGTGCATTGCTGGATAAAAAATTTTTTAATAGAACTGTGAAAAAAGTTGTACATTTTAGAGTTTGTAGTGATGATACACAGAACACAAAATAACAGATGGTTCATCATGATTGCAATTGTAATTTTGTCTAAAAAACAAGTTATTGTTGACAGAAATGCTGGTGTTTGGGTTATTGTGTCCTGTCCTTGACCCTGGCTCTGCATTTGTCTGAATAGCATATTTACATAATTATGACTTTTACCATTGGCTTGTGTGAATGATTTTCAGTCCAAGGATTGGAGAACCACCACCAAAACAGACTTTCTGTTGTTCTTTGTTGTTTTTGTTTACTCCATGTGCCATGATGTTTTCCAGAGAGAGCACCATCAATGGGGACATTTCCAGTGCAAGCTCACCCCCCACACCCATTCCAAGTACATCCAGCTCTGTCACTCACTCAGCTGTCAAAGGTAAACTCAAGTGTCCTAGCTCTCCAACAGTTTTGACATACTATAAACAGAAAAGGCTACCAACAGGTCAAAGTTCTTTTAAAGGGCAAAACTAAACCTCATTAGCACACAAAGTCAACATGAAGCCTACCAGCAGGTCAAAACTAAACCTCATTAGCACACAAAGTCAATGAAGGCTATCGTCAGGTCAAAACTGAACCTAATTTCCTATGATAATCAATGAAAATCTGAGATATGTTCCATAAAGCATGACTTGTTTGTTTTCCCCCCAGAGCCAATGTACACCAACCAAGAACAGTCCAACCAACAACAGGTAACAAGAGTTCATTTGTCTGTGCAGCAGCCATTGGGTTTTCACACTAAACAAAATCGCTCTTAGCCTGGGAATGGAGAACAGGGCCGGCCTTAGGCCACTGCAACCTATGCGGCCGCAGTGGGCCCCGCACTTTTTTTTCTAATACAAAATCTTAATTTTTCACTTATTATCCTTATCCCTACCCAGACTGGGCCCAGCGCAATCCGATTCGCATAGAGCCCCGCAATTGTTAGGGCCGGCCCTGATGGAGAATGTTAAAGAATGGCTAACGTTGGGGAGTGGTAAAAGGTTTGGGAGGGGAGTTTCTACATATCAATTTGCTTTATATGTTTTACACCTTGGTGTTTGCCCCTTCATCATCATCATCATCATCGCCTGTCGTCCCGTCTGGGGCATAGGCCACAAACAAAGGCTCTCCAGGCATCCCGGTCTTGGGCAAGTCTCTCCAACTGTCCCCAGTTGTGCCCACTCTTTTTGATGTCTGCTTCCAGTTCCCTTCTCCAAGTTGTTTTGGGTCGACCTCTTTTTCTCTTACCCTGGGGGTTCCAAGTCAGGGCTTGTCTCGTGATACTTGATGCGGGCTTTCTGAGGGTGTGGCCAATCCATCTCCATCTGCGCTGGCAGATTAACTCTTCCACTGGTTCTTGTTGTGTGCGCCGCCAGAGATCCTCGTTGGTGATGACGGTGGGCCAGCGGATTCGTAAAATCGTTCGGAGACATGAGTTGATAAAGGTCTGTAGCTTTTTTGAACCAGCTGCTGTTGTTCGCCATGTTTCTGCCCCATATAGCAAGACAGGTTTCACTGAGGTGTTGAATACCTTGACCTTGGTCTGGAGGGTCAAATTGCTGCAGCTCCAGACCTTTTTTAGCTGGTTAAATGCCGCTCTTGCCTTACCAACTCTCACTCTTGTGTCGGCGTCTGTCCCTCCTTGTATGTCAAAAAATAGTTATAATCATGGATTTTACATGAGATTTTTTAATGGATTAAAACCAACAGTAAAAAAAATATTTTTATTTTTAACATAAATACCTGAAGTTTCCCCAATCCTTTTTTTTGGTGTTTATATGGGAGAGACTCCATGTGGAGGACCAATATGTTTGTTTCACCCCATTTGATTGACTTGTTGAGAATTTAAATTCATATGTAATACATATACTTTATATTGATGTCTGCATAATTGTATGAAAATGGAACACAAATCGTAAGAATCTTACCCTTAAACTTAAAAATTAATAAGCAATAAGATTTAATTTGTGCAGCTCCATATAAGGCCCAAACGTAAAGCTCCGATAGCACCGAGGAGCAGCAGGCAATTAACCCAGATACAAGAGCAGGCGTCGCACATCAGCCTGGAGATGAGTGTGACAGAGCAGTGCAACAGCTTGTCCTCCAACGAGTCGCACTTCTCCGTCAAATCCGAAACCTCCAGGCCGAGCAGAAAGTACTTCAGTAGGTGGATGCAGAGGTTCAAGGGCAAGAAAAGTGACATTCACTCCTCTATGGAAGAGTGCAGTCCACAGATGGAGAAGAAAGAAGGCCAAGCGGCTGCCGAGCTTGAGAACCTGGCAGGCGTGGTGATGAAAGTTCAGGGAGTGAAGTCGTTGGATGAAAGGCTCGTTCTCGACCGAGGCAAAGTTTTGAAAGCCGAGAAGATGAAGACAATGTCTCTGCCAGATCACTTGGAGACAGAGAAGGAGCCCGCCGGGCGAGTCACTGCATGCTCCAAAGTAATATCAACCATTCAAAATGTAGGGGCAGGAAATATCGGGCCAAAACGGTCCGTAGCCAAGCCAGGCGGTCAATACAACATTTCTGATGAAAGCACCCAGACCTGTGTTGAGGAAATGCAAGATATTGTGAATAGTAAGCCATCATCAGTTGCCATTGGGCATGGGGATGAGGTCACAGAGGTTAAAAGAGCTATCGCTTTCATAGAATCTACTTTGCAGAACCGCTCACATGCGGTGCAAAATGAAACCCACCTAACTAACTCGGCTGCAAGAGATGAAAAAGTGGCCGCCATGATTTTGCAGATTAAAATTTTGCTGCAAAGCATTGATCAATTAACAGCCTGCAGCAGAGATGTTGAGTGCTCTAAGGATTACGGCTTTAAGAATCTCCTTGATTTAACCAGCTCTGATCGGGCAACTCCACTAACCAGCTCGCAGGACGCACACAGCAAGCCTAATGTTGAAGAGGCGACTGAGAGATGTGGGTCAGATGAAGACTCTAAACGGTCACACAACCAACAAGATATCACTGTTGAAGAAGTGCTTGTGGTGAGAGCACCAGGACAACCAGCTGGTGTTGGTCAGATTGCTGGAGAAAAAGTGGTCCCACTGACCAAGTCCTGGGTTACCCAGAACATCTCTCCAAACAAGATACAAACAAGTGACCCGAGTCTGGAGGTGAGAGAGAGACACAGGAGGTCTTTTTCTGGTGACCAGCGTAACAAGGGGCAGGTCAGTGTCAACCTTCAGCTCCTGTCAGATATAAGACGAGATGGATCAAATATAAGGTGGAGCAAACCCAAGAAAATGGGGGAACCTTTTGGGAAGTTTAAGAACCAGCCGCCTCTTCGTGATGAGTTTGACAGTGACAGTGAAGACAACAGCACCATTAAAGAAGTGTTAGAAGACAGGAAGTTGTCCACTCCAGCTTACAGAACCTTGACTGATGACCAAGATAGCGACAGTTCTAGCAGTAAAAATTTAGAAACAAGTGAACAGAAACAGTTTTACAAAATAGCATTTTTCGACAGCTCGACATCTGTTGAGACAGATTTTGAAATCACAAATCAGGAGTCTAAATCTGATTGTCGGAAGGTCCTCTCATCAGAACCACAGACCAGGAGTCAGGGCTGCATCTCTAATGAACCGTCGGCCATCTTCAGTAAAGAAAAGTTAAACTTCCTCAATCAACACTTGCTAAAGAAACACTTGCACCACATTGAAGGAAAGAAAGAATCTTGTGAGAAGCCTGTTGTTGGGGCTTCACATGAGTGCGATAGTTCACTTTCAAGCCCAGAAAATCTTCCCCTAAAAGAGAGGTTTAAGTTTCTAAATGATCACTTCCTGAAAAGGCATGGGCTTATTCAAAGGGGTAACATCCCAGATTATGCAAGAAACAAGCATGAAATGCTGAGTTCTCCAAAGATAACGTCTCTAACCTCTGGTCAGATGTCTCCAACTAAAGAATCTCACACAACTGCCATAAGGCCAAATTTACCAGAACAAAAAGCTCTGTCTTCTAGTGGCCTTGGAGAAAATTCCAATCATTACTCAACACAGATCCGCACGTCGACTTGGTCACATGGCGTCCGGAACATTCATGGCAGCTTTGAAGAGCTGAGCTTGAAGAAGACACCAACTTGTACGGGTAATGCTCCTAGCCACACCCTGACAGGGCCATGGAGAGAAGACAGCATGAAGACGATAGCAACTTCCAAAGCTAGAATTCCTAGCCACACCCTTCCAGAGCCGTGGAGAGAAGACAGCATGCGGTGTGACTATGAGATCATCACCGTGTACACCGAAGACCTCTCCAAAGATGAGCCCCGTCTCAAAGAGACAACAGCCGACACACATGTGTATAATGTGGTTGACTTGGTGGAGACAGGACTCAAGCTGGTCCATTCTGAGACCGGTGGTCTGGCTGAAACTGTCGACGACAATATCGAGGCTGCTGTAGATAAAATAGATCACAAGTATTATCAAAGGAGTGGGAAAGGTGGGGCTCAAATGGTCGAAGTTCACAATGAATCAGAACACAGCTCAGAAATCATGGAATTCCCTACAGGAAATGTGCATCATTATGAAGTGGAGCGAGTGCTGTCCTCCATTTCTGTCAGTGAAACTGAAACACTAACATATACTAGCGATATCAATGAAATCTCACTCAGAGACCAGATATCACTTACTGTCAAAGAGCAGATCCCAGTGAGAGCAAAGGAGCAGGATAAATTGATCAGACAGGTGCAGGCCACTGATGGTGCTTTGAAATCTGAAGACACAACACCAAGGATCAACAACCAATGTTCTCTTTCAAATGAGAAAGACTTACAGGAGAAAATATTGACGTCCAAAAAGACCCCTGAAGCTGTCCGTTATGTTAAAAGTGACAAATCCATGTGTAAGGACGACTCGTTGTCCACGTTGTCTGACTCTGTTATATCCTTAACCACTGAAGCAGAACAGCCCATGAAACAAGACGATTCTGGCTCAGATCCCTCTGTGTCCATGGCATCCAACAGATGGAACCTAAGGGGCCTGATGAGCATGCTGTTGCCCATCACTGTCCAGACTCTGGCCTCACACACCAAGTCTTACATACACAGTTACCTGCAGTCCAACAGGCCTTCGGAGAGAGACGCCTTGGAGATTCAGAAGATTGTCAAAGAGAACCTCAGCAGGGAGGATTATTACAACCTGATAGGACACAGCAAAGATTCCTCCGTGGATCTCAGCATAAAGGCAGAGGATGTGGTCCTTCTCACCGAGGAGGCCGAGACAACAAATGAAGAATTTAAATCTCTGTCCTCCGCTGGCAAAAATCTCGACAGCAACGTGCAGCCTGAAATCTTTGTTACAGTAGATCTGTACAGCTCAGATTCAGAAGATGCTCCACTTGCTTCAGAAAACTGTCAGTCTCCAGTCACCCTGGACCAAAACGGTCATGAACCTGAGATTCTAGTAGAACCCCTGGCAGCAAAGAAGGAAGAAAATGCTACCAATATCCGGGCTTCAGACCTAGATATCTTAGAGCAACATTTCCAGACTGTCCTTCTGGACATTGTTACCAAAGGATCATCACGGCTAAAGAAGAGCAGCGTCAGGAACCCCCAGTCGACCTCGAGGTTAGCCTCAGACTTTGGGGACAGGTCAGAAGAGATATTGTCTTCCTCAGAAGAATTGGACAAGGAAGGCAGTTTCATGCTTCACGACGCCATGCTGTCCCGTCTGCAGATGTCTTTGCCCTTGCTGAGCAAGTCTCAGAATAAGACCGAATCTAGTGTTACCAGCGAGGAAGGTTCCCTGGAGAACGCCTGCAGCTGGACTCTTTCAAAAGAATCTTTGCTGACAAAAAGCTCTGAAGACATTGATCCACTAACATGTAAAGTTTCACCAGATACCAATGCTAAAGTATTAGATTCACCAGTGAAGGGGAAGGTGGTGGTTGCAGAAAACCGCACGTCTGTGTTATCACCTCCCCTTGACTTAACTCTACAGGCCTCACTGGCCAGCCGGAGGGGGGCCCTGAAATTCACCGTGGAAGAGGAAGACTGCTTGACAAACTCCTCCCTGGATGAGAGCGATCAATGCACCCATGCCAGCAGAGACTCATCTGAGCTTGTGACCTGCCCCCTGACCGTATTTGAGGAAGCTGGTGAGCCCAGAGAGCATGTTGATCTGGGCAACATGTCGTACGCTGCATGGAAATTTTCTAATGAAGAATGCAGCTCAACCCCAGGAACCGCCAGCTCTAGTGATCTAACTATAGACTCAGAAGACTCCATCTCTCAAAGTGATATGGACAACATTCAGGTCTTGTATCAGTTACCAAATGCTGAACATGGAAGTTTTGAGTCTGTTACCTGTAGCACGTTCAACCTAACCCATGACTTCTATAATTGTAACATCACCAAGTCTCTGAGTGACACATTGAAGGGTGAATCTTTGGAAACTGATGCTTTTAAAGAGCCAATCATCAGAACATTTCATGATGTCCAAGATCAGCAAACCAGAATTTTGAAAGAAGAACTACCAGAAGATTGTGGCCCAAGGTATGTCAATGAAACTCATCAAGTGAACAATGAAGTACATGCAAGAACCCCCAAGTCTGCAGCTTGTTTGGGAGCGATTGATACAGGTGTAGATACAGGTGTAGATGCCTGGGTTATCCAGAAACACTACATCGATGCAGTGGAAAAGAATGGGGGTGAAATGGAAAGTTATGTGGATGTTGCAAATATCCAGAAGGGGTCACTCCTGCATGAAGAGAATTCAATAAATTTGCAAGAGAACACTAAAGAAAAGTTTGATAAAGAATTTTTTGGCTGGCTTCATGATGATGAGGAAGCCAGCAGTAGTGAGGACAGCTCGGGTGAGGACATGGACTCTGATATCTGGCATGAACATCAGGACCAGTTGAGGGCTGAGGTTGGCAAGTGTTGTGAGTTTACTTTCAGGATGCTAGAGAATGGTACAGATGTAGTTGAGAGCGGCTACAAACTCTACCTTAATCCCATGGAAGATTGCAGTGGAGGCGTGTCTCTTGATACACACACACCCGTATCTGACGGTGAGGGTTTTACTCAAACTGAAAACAATCTGGCATCTCACAGCACCAAGGCTGCGGTGGACTTTGAAGCCCAGACCACGATTTTCTCTGATGATACCAGTATCACGTTTCTTAAAGAAAATGTCTCCACATTATATACAGGTGCTCAAACATCTGCAATGGATCTAATGAGCGTATCAGACATTGGTCTCATGTCTGACAAGAATGACACAGATTCATGCAAGGAAGAGAGGGAGTATCACACTGTTAGACAGAATCAAAAGAAAGTGAGGTTTTCAGACACTGTGCACATATGCACAGGTGCAAAGATTGAGGAGCTCATGCTGAACATGACGGACATGCTGAACTGCTCTACCACGGATGAGAAATGCGAAGCAAACTTTCTTTCAGAGAATATCACAGAAATGAGGAGTGACAGAACATATGCTTTTGAAGGTGGAGACATCACAAGGGAGCGCTTCACTGGTTTGACTTTTTGGAACACCAACATGGGAGTAATGAACAATGCATTTCAAATGCAAGATAATCCTTCAAAGAAAGTGAGTGACTGGAGCAGCTCCAGCTACTACATCAGTGAATGCAAGCCAATAGTGGAACATGGTCAGTCAAATATGTCTTCAAAAGACTTTGTCAAGGAAGATGTGTTGTCTCAGAGTGTGGACCAAAACTGTGACCTGGAAAACATGCAACCCGTCGTGGGATCTGAACGCGGAGACTTCCTGTCAACCAAGGACCGACACTTCTGCCTAACTCAACTAACTGTACCATCGAGGATTAACACAAGTGAAGGGGAAAAAGAGACTCGACTAACTTTACCATCGAGGATTAACACAAGTGAAGGGGAAAAAGAGACTCGACTAACTGTACCATCGAGGATTAACACAAGTGAAGGGGAAAAAGAGACTCGACTAACTGTACCATCGTGGATTAACACAAGTGAAGGGGAAAAAGAGTTTCATGATTTAATTGATCTCAAAAACCAGTTGGAAGATAACCAACCGCAAAAGAATACACATTCACAGATGGATGTCAAAGAGAAAGGGCAAATACCTGATACCGGCACGTCAAAACATTGTACTGTTTGTGAAGAAATAATTGACGAGTCAGGACAAGATGATGTGGAGACTGTTATCAAGATAAAGTCACAGCTACTCACCTCAAAGGAATGTCCTTACTCGCTGCTGGAAGAGTTGCTGAGGTCAGGTTACCAGGAAAATACCAAAGGACAATTTGAAGAATACCATAGCAATGCAACCGATGAATACCATACAAATTCCCGCGGTGAATATGAAAATGTCCAGAACAATGCCAGAAGTGAACCAGAAAATCCTACGGGCCAAAGTGCAAATTGTCACAACAACCCTGCAGGCCAAAGTGCAAATTACCAGAACTATCCTGCAGGTGAAAGTGGAAACTGCGGGAATCTACCAGAAGTTAAGAATAGAAGAGAAATAAATGAATCTGAAAATCTATCGGGGGATTGTGTTAATAATTTGGGACATGTCTGCTTTTGTCCTGAGAAAGAAAACAACAGCTTGAAACTGCTGGGCTCCATAATCAGTAACACTGAAAACTTATCTGAAGCCCCTTTTACGGCTTTGAGACATGAGTCCATACAACTTAATGTCAAACCATTTGAGGACAAGACACAAACTAAGGACGGCCCCATCGATTGCATAGCTGATCATGTCCAGGAACACGGCAACATCCAGCTTCCAAACCCCTGTGAGGTCGGGGGTAGTGAAAAGCTAGAAAACATGCGGCTGGTTGTTCAGTGCCCCATCAAATGCACATGCATGAATTTGGTCTGTGTTGGCTGTCACACCAGAAGTGGCTGCGTCTTTGAGGAATGTCCCTACGTACCATCATTTGCAACCATGAGTCTGGAGAAAGCTCTTCAGAAATATCAACAGTTTTATAGCCAGGATGTCACCATTCAAAAAAACTTGAAAGATCCTCCCAAAAAGCGAAAAGATAGAACAGTGAGAAAACTAAAGGAATTTCCCAATGATATTTTTGCTGAGCCAGCGTCAGCCACGGCAATGGCTCTAAAGGTTGCAAGGGATCATGGGGATGTACCCATAGCCGAAGATGTCATGGGCTCAACAGATTCTGAGTTTGAGCAAGAGTTTCTGGCAAAAATTGATGACATGTTGTCCCAGATGATGGGAGAGGAGGCTTATCATGACACAGAGGTTTGGCAACTTGAAGAAGCTGAAAAGAGAGCCATCAAGAATGAGGTGGATGATGCTAAAGAAGCTGAAAAGAGAGCCATCAAGAATGAGGTGGATGATGCTAAAGAAGCTGAAAAGAGAGCCATGAGTGGCAATGTAAGAAACATGAATGGACATGAACTTAAGTCAGTGCCGTCTTACTCATCACTGAGTTCCCAAGGGTCATCATGTTTATGTTTGATGGAGGTTAGTAGTCCTGCCAGCCCAGACACAGATACTGGAGGGGCATCAGCGGCAGCTGGAATACTTGACCATTGCCCGGCGACAGAGGTGGCCATTGTGCTGACTGGTCTTGACAACCAGGAATCAGACGGGCCTGTGGTAGACGATGTAGAGGTCAGTTGTTTAGAAAACCTGACTTTTGGCTTACTAAACAATTTGTTGCAAAATAGAATTGTGAACGAAAACACCAGCAGCTTCAATTACAAACGTTTGGTGGATGACATAATGGAAAATAGACAGGAATTAGAAGCAGTAGTTGGGCACGATATGAGATATAAAGAGTCTCTTGGAGACAATATGAGAAATAAAGAGTCTCTTGGGGACGATATGAGAAGCAAAGAGTCCCTTGGGGATGATATTCAAGTAGATGAGGTGGAACTTTTAGCTCCTGTCAAAGCTGATGTAAAATGGGAAAGTAATTCTAAAATGTTTAACCTTGTGAAGGACACATTGGAAGGAGATGGGGCAAAGTTAAAACGGGAACTGTTGGGTGGTCTTGAGGCTTGCCCTGATTCTGAGGCGGCAACTGTGTTGTTGGGCAGTCTCAGTGAGAGAGTATGGGAAGCTGGTGAGTTCTCTGACCAAAGAAATTATGAAGACCTAGTCACAGAGAGCAACAAATTTCAAGGAAATGGACCTGAAACAGACCTGACTTTGGACAGTGAAAAAGAAAGCTCAAACAGTGATGTATATTACACTGCCGTAGATGTTAGCTATCAAAGTCCTGACAGTTCTAATGTAGAAGCAGAGTGGCGGAAAGAAAGTTCTCTATTCCAAAAGTCATCTTTTGAATGCCAATGGCAAGAGGATGGTCAGTTAAATGTCATTAGGAAGACAGGTCTAGATACCAAAGAGGAAAAAACTGACAATTCTGCTCAAAGAAAGCTGGCCGTTTACGGACACGGACATGAAGCACACCATGAAAGCAGTGTTCTTAATCATTTGAGCTCAAATCAAGTACCTATACCCACCACATCAATTAACACAGACCCAACATTAGGTGAGCACAACTGGCATGACTGTCGCCAGCATTCGCCTTTTCTAAAGTACAGCCCCAAAACATCTGAGGGCTATAAAACCATGGCATGGTTTGAACAGTTCCCCCTCGTTCTGCCTTCCAATCTGGCTGGAATTTTAGACCAGGAGTCTGACGTGACCTCGACGTTGAAGTCAACAGAAAGTCTGCCTGAATCCTCGGACAGTCCATCCATCTCTTCCCTGCTTGACTCGGAGTCACCGTTATGGTCCAGCATTAGCTACTCCACAGCTATGTTCCACTCGTCTCTGGGAGATCAGAGCACCAACAGTTTGTGTACCGCTCCACACCAGTCAGCACGTGATCAGGACAGTTTATGAAGTGCAGTAGTTAAAATTAGGAAATGTCAACATATGCATTTGAAATTATGAAATACAATATACATTATTGAATGGTAAGAACTGAACAAAATAATCATCGAAACTGACCCGAGAGACTGAGACAAAGAAAGCAAATATTATTCAGGCTTACAGCTCAAGCGTAAATGCCTGCTCAGCCACTGGACAAAAATGGATTATAAATTATAACTGCCTGTTGTCAATTTTGACAAATTAATTTAAAGGAAAAACAACAGAATCATGTGATCTAACAACTTTGACAGGTGTTCATGTTTGTACTGTCATACAGTTTCAAGGAATCTGCACAAAGTAGAGCAAAAGTAAAAGTGTTCATGTCATTAGACATATCAAGACTCAGCTCCAGGCTTTGACAACATAAACAGTTTGCTTGGTCTCAGTCACTCAAACTGCTTCTGATTTGATTTCTTTCTCTGATCTGAACATGTTCTGGCAAGGCTATTTTACAAATTAGAATATTCAATAGACCGTGGGTGATGTGAAATGTTTCAAACTTTGGGACGTCATTAAAATTTTAAGACTTTAAAACTGTTTGATTAGTTTATTTTGCTTCAGTTTTGCGGTTCTAATTATAAAACAAAGAATGTTTTTTCTGAAAAAATAAAATTCATTGGAATGTTTATTTTATTTTTGTCTTTGGATTTGTCTCAAAATTAAACTTAATACCCATACATTATCAGTTATTTGCAATTTTTTCGATAATTTTCTCATAATTGACCTAAGTGCTACTTTTTATCTCTTTTTTTTTAAAATGTTACTATTTTTATTTTTTTTAACAAATGATTGTATGAAATTTTAGATTATATTTAGTCTAAAATCTTCATTAAAAAACAATGTTCATTTTAGACTAAACTTTTTAATTTAGTAAATTAATGTTTGGATTATGTTTCATTTTTTAGAATTTTTAAATTATCTTTAGGAGCATTTATCAATTGGATATCTCCTGTTTCAGTGTTTGAGTTTACTGCCTAAACATGTTCATATTTGACCATATATCTGTTTATTTCTTCCAAATGATGCAAGTTGTCTTAAGTTGGTTCATAGGAATTATTTCTTTACAAAAACATTTAATTTGTAGGGGGGAAAAAACTATTGGTTTAAAAACAAAATGATGACTGGCCTTCAAATAATTTGTATCCCTAGGGAGTGAATTCCTATCTTAATATGCAGAAAATTTAAAAAAAAAAAAATAGAAATTAAACAATTCATTTTGATCTCCATTAAATTCAAACCCTTGACTACACAGAGTGTTCGCTTCACTTCTGCACAGTCTTTCTTGGCGTAATGCATTTTTAGAAATTTTAAATCATTTCCTTTTTTTTAAGTGTTTAAATTTGTCTTTGACAGAAATTCTGTTAAAAATATTTTTTGCTTTGTTCTGTTATTTGTTACTCTAAGACCATTTGACCATTTGTCCTAAGAATATTTTTTTATCCATCTGTTTTGTGTTAATATTGAAGATTCAAATGCTGAAATATTTCTTTTGTTGAAATGTTTTAAAGCTTGTTAATTGACATATGTTTGATTTTGGTTCACCCACTGTCATTACTATAACATTTATTACTTCAAATCAATGTAGTTTTTATTTTGAAGTGCTCTTAAAATGCTTATAATAATGCTTTTAATATAAATTAAACAAAAGTTGACTCTAGTAAGCATATTAAATGACTTTATTGAGTGATATTTCCTCGCTTTTATGCCTAAAATATAAATATTTCTGATGATTTAATTTTTGGATTCTGCCTACATTGTAGATGATCAGTGTTTACTCTCTCTCTGCATTTGACAACTGCAGGCCACATATTTCAACAACAAATTATATCCTGCTTACCTAAATGAATATTCTTTCTCTCCCATAGCTTAAACGCGGCAGTTCAGGGGGACAAGTTAATGGCAGGGGATCCAAGCACGATTTCTCTTCACCGGCTCCCAAAGAGATGCAAGGCACTGATGCCAACCGACCAGCTTCTGCTGCAAGCCGCCCGGTCTCTGCCGTCAGATCATCCCTGGCAAACACCCCCAATGTTGAGAGAGAGCCGAAAGATGACAGTGACGGGGACGATGACTCTGATGATTCAGATAAAAATAACTCAATGACTGCGTAGGTTTACAACTGAATTCTATCAAAATTGTTGGTTCTTTTTTTTTTTTTCTTCTTTTTAGCAATGAATCCTTTTTGCCATGGAATACAGGGGAATTATTTCAGTCTCACTTCCGTTGACTTCCTAATTGAGTGCCAGTGCCGTAACAAGATCATTCATAATTTTTTTGAAATCAATAAACCTAAGATGTTTGGATAAACTTAAAAGCAAAATATTACACTAATAGCTCTATATGAAATGGAAAGTCGTATTGAAATTTGGAAATAATTTCAAAATCAGATTGCTCATACTCTCAGTAATACTAATAAAGGAAAGGCCTACAAGATCATTTAAGATAAAAAGTTTTCATTGCTTAGGAGCATTGAAAATTCGAGAGTCGTGTCAGCCAAAATTCAGGAGTATCTGCCATGAAGGAAATGAAATATTAATTTATCCCTTTATAAGTAATGATTTGTATGTATCTTTGTAAATCTGTCTGTGTCCCTTTATTGCCAATTCTTTGATGGTTATTAGTTTATTTAATGTTAAAGCTGCTATGCAAAGATGCAATTACTGTGAAACGTCTTCGGCTATTTTTGATCATTTAAACGATAAAACGATGAGTCTCTGAGTTATTTCAGAGTGGACCTGCATGTTATATACAATGTGTCTTTGACCAAAGAAAAAAAATAATGTAATATTTTTAACAGTCACAATAGCAAGTTGATTTAAAAGACAATTTCTGGCAAAGACCTCCGCAATAACAGGCTGTTGGGGTTTTAAAAATCAATGATTGCCTTTTTCAGTTCTAGAGAAAACAATGTGTATGAGGACCCCATCGACACAGGGTCGAAGGGAGGCAAGGAAGCACCCTCCAATCATGTGACAGACGTGCACAGTGATGACAGTGATGACGACGACGACGAAGAAGAAGAAGGCGACTACACACAAGTTCCAGCAAATCACCCTGTGGTTTCCCATCCTGCTGACACCATCTTTGTTGTAAGACTTTTTGTTTCATGGATTCATAAAGCTGCCGCCCCTAGTTAAAACTGTGAGGTGGTAGAGACTGGGCTCAAACAGTGTCAAAACATATTTCAAACAAGAGATTGGCTGAGCTTGAAGACAACTCCATTGTTACTCAAGCTTCGAACATATCTCATTTAAATATTTTATTAGTTTTAACCAGTAAATAAAAGGCTCTTAATTTCTTTTTTTTAACCACGTTTAATTATATTACTGCACAAGCCCTGTTCTTAATTTTAAAACAATATTCTGTGAACACATCTTATAATAAACAGTAATAATGTTTACTTTTCTCCTTGTTCACACTGTGTCAATACTTTGTCCAAGGACTGGTGTAATGGCTGGTATAAAGAATGGTACAAGGACTTGTAAATGACTTGTTCAATGACTTGTAAAATAACTTGATTATTCCTTTATTAGTCACCCGCACATACACAGGGAAGATATGGATGACTTGTACAATTTCATGTATAATGACTTCTATAATGTCATTGATAATGACTTGTACAATGTTATGTATAATGACTTTTAGGTCATGTATAAGGACTTGTATAATGTCATGTAAAATGACTTGTATAATGTCATGTATAATGACTTGTATAATGTCATGTATAATAACTTGTATAAGGACTTGTATGTCATGTAAAATGACTTGTATAATGTCATGTAAAATGACTTGTATAATGTCATGTATAATGACTTGTATAATGTCATGTAAAATGACTGTATAGTGTCATGTAAAATGACTTGTATGTCATGTATAATGTCATGTATAATGACTTGTATCATGTCATGTATGACTTGTATAATGTCATGTATAATGACTTGTATAATGTCACGTATGACTTGTATAATGTCATGTATAATGACTTGTATAATATCATGTGTAATGTCATGTATAATGACTTGTATAATATCATGTATAATGACTTGTATAATGACTTGTATAATGTCATGTCTAATGACTTCTATAATGTCATGTTTAATGACTAGTATGAAATCTTGTAATCTTCTCTTTGATCGATCACCCCAGGTGCAGGCCACCCACAAATACACAGGGGAAGATATGGATGAGTTGAGCTTTGAGGCCGGGGAGATCATCTTTGTTGTTCCTTTCGAGAATCCTGACGAGCAGGTAACCTAGCTTTGCTTAAACAAGTAATGCCTATGCAAAGTTTGCCCCCACTAGATTGTTATAAAATCACTTCACCGCCTTAAATATAACTTATTTTGACCAAGTTAAGTTGAACTTATAACTCAAGTTGAATTATTCGTCATTGTGGCTCACATTTCGTTCATTAAAGAGAGAAAGAAACTCCATATTTTGTACATGCTTGATAAACTTACTTGAGTCTACTTAATGTTATTTATGGAAGTTAATGGTCTACACGACCAGAGCTCATAGAAAACACTTTCAGAATAGTCTAGCGTTTAAGTTGTACAGTTTTGGGGGATTCTCACAGGACATTGATTAAGAAAGTGTTTGAATCCTTGAAACATGTTGGGCACACTATTTGCAAAATGGTATTAAAAAATTTTCTTTAAAAAAAAACCAACTATTTTTACATTTCAAACAATTTTCTCTAGGATGATGGTTGGCAAATGGGAATCAAGCAATCAGATGGCGTCAAAGGGGTTTTTCCTGAAAACTTCACTCAGCGAGTATGATACTTTGGTGACGGGCCGCCTCTATGTCGGGCAACAGGATGGAGCTTGAAATGGTCAAGGGAGATAACCATTTTCATCAAATAACGAGCATGGGCAGTAAGCAGTGGCTTTGTGACATGACAAGGGAGATGAGCAGTTGGTCAACCCACCAGACTAAGAGTTAGTTAAATTTGAGCAAGTAGGACACTCTAGTTGGCCAGGCCAAGCTCTTGTGCCACCCTGCTGCACAAGTCTGTGACAAAAGTTTGGCATAATCAAAGTGGTATTTATTCATTCCAGAAGCACAGAGAGCAACCATTTAAATTATTCATTAACTCGTTCCCTCTTTTACTCACCTCCTCTTTTCCCCCCATCCCAACACCAAAACTCATGGCCACAGTTATGCAAATAAACCCGTTATTTATCTCTTGTCTTATTTATCAGCTGTGGTGGATCGCTTACGGTATGAATCATATTCTACCTCATGTTTTACGTGATGATACTGCCAGCCCTACAAAATAGGTTTACTGTTTAAAAATAAGCTGCTGTTGAACTGTCCAGTCAAGCAATCTTGTAAATAATGCTGTACAACTGCTGACCAGTAAATGACTTGTGCTGAAATGAGATAAATTCTTGTGGCAGCAATCTCATACATAGCCAAGGTTCTAAGATCACCACTTGCCTACAACCAACACAAAGTGATCAAGTTTTGACTTGGAGCTTACAAAACTACTTAAGGTGTTTGATAAAAATGTCTGGAAACAATAGTTCCTCTGTGGGAGTGTGCCCTTATGTGTACTGCACGTCTGATGAAAACATGATCAATCCAGGCCTGTGTGATGTGCCCTCCCCACATGCCACTTGGACACTGTGTGGGCAAAGTGCCCTCCCCTCATGCCACTTAGACACTGCGTGGGCAATGTGCCCTCCCCACATGCCACTTGGACACTGTGTGGTCAGCTGTGGTCCCCTCTCAGTTTGATGTGGTACTATGAAACTCACACACAAACAGAAATGAAAAAATATGATGCCTCACCTGACAGCTTGTCCTGGTTCCTTCACTTTTTGTCCCTGTTCCTTCACTTTTTGTCTCTCATTCCTTCATTGTTTGTCCCTGGTTCCTTCACTGTTTTAACCTGGTTCTTTCACTATATGTTCTTGTTCCTTGACTGTTGCTAAAGTCTATTCATATTGCAGACCTGGTTACCCTTATGATTTTGGCATACAATGTACGATTTTCAGATGTCTGATACGATTGTACACCAAGTCCTGCCAGAACTACAATTTTAAGAGGCCCGTTTGAACATATTTTTTTTTTCTCCGATCTGAAAAAATAAATGAAATTGTGGGTTGTTTGGGTTTAGCTCCCTTTCTTCATCTGGCGGTAAATGGACCAAGACATATGAATGGTTGGGGACCATCTATAATCATAAACACGCCCACTGAAGGGTTGGGGGGGGCCTGTGATAATTACCTAGGAGCATACAGTTGTGCATGGGAGAGGGTGGGTGGGGGAGGTGTCTAAATATTTTTAAAGGCTATAAAATAATACCGCCTCGTTTCATAAGTAGGACTGTCAATGGGTGCCCAGGTACCCGCCCGAGGCTAACTACCCGAGCTATTCTCGGGTACCCAATTTTAAGAAGTAATTTTAAAAATCAATACAAACAATGACATTTCTATAGTTTGTTTTTGTACTATTGAATATTATGTTTGTTATTGTATGATTTTGAGATGGCAAAGTATTTATTCTGAAACAGCATTGTACAATTTTTTTTGGTAACCAGGTCTGATGATATTGCATTTAATTTATAATTTTTTGTGTGGATTATTTTATTTTGGTTAAAGGTTTTCGTTGCTGTAACTTAAGACTTTTTTTTTTCAAATTTATTCTGACCTTGGGTTTCTACATGTCCTGTAAAAAATAGCTGTAAAACTGCATTAGTGGAAAGTGCATCCACTGTCATTATGTTCAAACCAAATATTTTGAAAGTTCATTTCAAAATTATTACGCTTTTTTTTAGTCTCTTTGGTAAAATTTGGGAAAACTTACTTAAAGAGTTACAGCCAAGTTTTCTTTGAATTTAGTTCTTATATTTTCTTTTCTTTTAATGTCACACATTAGATTCTGATCAGCAAAGTTTTGTCATGAGATGTAGACCCAGTGTCACACTCAACGGGTGTGGGGAGGACGTACACGTCACACTCAATTCTTTCAATAAACGATGTATACGTTTCTGTTTTAAATGAGTAATGTACAAAAAAAAGACAATTGCACTTGAGATGTCTCAACCCTTTGTGAACTATTCTAATGATTTCCCATGATCCCCTGCTGTCTGGTTCCATGTTATCACTTTGATATCTTTTACTTGGCATTTAAATTCATTATAATCATTGGTTTTGTGCTTCATCTCTCCAACACTCGGCAATATATAGTTTGGCCTTTGAGCTTTGAACCAAAGATTACTTTAAGAGCAGCTTTACATCTAGGGTAAACTTCAAGCACAATGTCTTTTGGCATGTTCTGTGTCATCATCTTTTTCTTTCATGGAAACTTTGGTTTCCTTTAGCAAATAACTTTTAACACCCAATATTTTAGAGTACAATAGATCCTCTCAGAATGTTTCTAGAATTAAGATAAGATGAGGCACAGTTTTTGATATTGATATAATTTCCTTGGCCATCCGTGTGGAGGAATCTGATGGCTAAATCAAGCAACCCTTGTGATGGCTAAATCACTGAGAAAATGAAACCGCGCTTATAGGTATAACTTGTATGAATATATATTTGCATTGCTGTAATGACCGGCCATGCAACATTGCCAGACACCCAATGTAATGTAATGTTTCTTGTTGCCTTTGGAGACATTTGTGATAATCAGTGCACAGTTTTTATCTCAAAATTACCTGTAACAAAAAAAAACAACACCAAATGATCAGTGCCACTGTGAGAACAATGTACAGTGCCCTGGAAGTGTGGGAGCCTTGACCTGTTCTATGTGCCTTCTTTTCACACAACTTCTTGGAGCACAGTGTTTTACATAAGCATTTTGTATTAGATGCTGCCACTGTTGTGGATTTCAGTTTCTCTCAGACAGATTTTTTTAAAAATTCAACTAAAATGGCTTTGCTGTCTTGCTGCTATTTTGACAGGAGCTAAATGTTCAAGACTAATCTGTGTGTATTGGCGCTGGCTGGTTAAAGCATTGTCTACTCAGCTACAAAGTCTTGTCCAATTGAAGGCAATGCCACTGACTGTTGGTGTCAAAATAACAATGTCTACCAGCAGTTTATTTAAGTTAATTAATTTTAGGTGCAATTGTGTCTCCATATCTTCATCACCTTCCATGTTAACAAACCACTTTCCCTATAAAATGTCCCACTATCTCTATTTTAACACGCAGCGTTCTTAACACAATGTCCCTCCAACTCTCCTTTAGCCATCCACTTTCTCTTGCAAATGTCCTATCTCCTTGTTTTAGTTGTGCTTGTGTTTACCTGACATTAAAGTATTTCAACGCACTTGCTGTTGACGCTTTGTACATAGCACTTATAACCTGGCGCTCATGGAACTGTAGACAGCATTTATCCTAGATTGCCCAGAACTCATTGAATTGTAGATAGCATTATAATGATATTTTACTCAAACTGATCGGTCTGGAGGCTGACTATAATCTGACCACTCTTAGGCTTGACCATTCATCTAACCAAAGAAACATACCCTGCAAGTCCCTCATTCATTTATTTAGAAATGAAGCATTTTTTACAAACTTAACTAATGCATAACTTTATTCTTGTCATAAACTTAATGAGAGGCACCAGTAATGAATAAATGGGAGGCAACAGTAATGACTCAATGGGAGGCCCCCAGGAATGACTCAATGGGAGGCCCCAATAATGACTCAATGGGAGGCCCCAGGAATGACTCAATGGGAGGCCCCAGGAATGACTCAATGGGAAGCCCCATCAATGACTCAATGTGAGGCCCCAGTAATGACTCAATGGGAGGCCCCAGTAATGACTCAATGGGGGCCCCAGTAATGACTCAATGGGAGGCCCCAGTAATGACTCAATGGCCCCCTTTAAGTGCATGTAACATAGATCTTTATGAATAAAATTGAGATGCAAGTCATCTGCTTTGTATGTCTCTCTGGATGACACCCTTAGATAGACTTTGTAAGGAAAAAAAATGTTTTTATTAGCAGATTATTTACAGACTCTGAATCCAGCTAGTATTTGTTGGACATTCCCAGCTGGGTCGTAGCTTGGAGGCATGATTGAACAAAAGGGGCAGTTCATTGAATGTGATAAAGTCCTCTCAATCGTATCACTTTGTTGACACTGTCGTAAAATGAGTTCAACATTGTCCATGAAATCACTGGTTAATGGGTAGACGGGTCTGATTTGATTGGTCAAGATTATTGTCCGTCATTGTTTCCAGTTGCCCGATTTGTTAGATTAAAAAAAAAAAAATCAATGGCTGTGCACTGTTACATAGACGAACCTGGAGCTTTATATTTATGCATTAAGACGAGTGTTCTTTTCCATGCAGAGGTGTACAATTATGTTGGTGTCATTTGAAATGTTGAACTATATTTCTTGTATCTGTGTAATGAGCCATCCACCATTTAACGTCACATTGTTTAAACTGCACCTGTCCGAGCTTATAATCATTCCATCATTGTTCTTCATGTCTGCTCACATAGAGCAAAAACTAATCTACCTAACTATATTTCTTGATGCATACAATACAATTTTTTTTGTGCGCTAAATTGTTTTTTCAAGTATGTTTCATTTAATATGATTAACAAATCATGTGGCATTTTTTAAAAGTTTTCTTCCTAAATATCAAGTAAAAACATTTAAACTTGCTTTAAAACTAAAGTAGGTTTCTATGAAAATAATGGTGTTGTCAATACGTGTAATAAGGTTCCAGGCCAATGTTTCTTTACACAGCAATTCAGTGAACGTGTTATAAATACCGGACTGTTTTGGCTAGATTGATTCAAAGAGGTTCAATTAACATTTTTGCCGCTACTTCAATGTTGACTTGAATATGTATGTGAACAATCAGTGTGTTACGATCAACCTTGCACAGTTCTGTGAATGCACAGCTTAACCTGGTCTTGTTGAACATTGTGAGAAATGTGGTTATTTATTTTATGAGTTATAGACACTGCAAAATTCACAGTTACATGTTACATCTCTTGATAATCGAAAACTGAGTTGTTGTCTCTCCTCCTCCCACCCCCCACCCTCCCACCAAGAAACCAGACACCTTTCATCAAAGTATGCTGCAGTATTCTGTTAGCTACTCTGTTTTAAGTTAGAAACTCAAACATATTTTTGACCCAACAACAAAAACACCGCATCTTGAACAAAATCTTGTGTTACAGAATGATGCAGTTTTGCTTTCTGGTCATTTCCTGCTTTTAATTTTGGTTGGATGGCTTTTGGCCTCTGGCTAGAGGTATCTTCATATGAATAATTAGGCCTGTAACATATTGGCAAAGGTCATAGATTTTTTTTTTTTTGGTGGTTGAAGAAGATAAAAAAAAGGGGTTGGGGGGGTGTCTTAATTTATTTATGCAAAGTATCTAAGTATCTCATTGAACCCAATCAATGTTAGTTCAGAGACAAAGATGTCTCACCCAACCTCATACCAAAAGTTAAGATTGCCCCCCAGACACACCCACCCACCCACCCACCCGCACGACCCAAAGGTTAAGTACCCATCACAGACTGATTGATATGAACATAAAAAAAAACTTTTTCAACATGTGCCTTATTTTCCAGTAAATCAAACTCTGCTAACATATAGGCACGCATGAATGCACTTTTATACCTTGAGCTTAAACATTGTAAAAACGTTTTGTCATTTAGTTGATATGTGTTGTAAATTTACTCAGTGTATGTAAATAATACTTTATTGAACTATACATTTTGGAAATATATCACTTGATGTACAAATTAATATATTTTTAAAAATCTTCACGTTGTACTTAATGGCGCGGCAAAGCTGATCAGCAATATTCCTATACTCCAGCTATAATAATTATATATAGATTTATACCTCCATATTGATATAATGTCCCGCCTAACATAATAATGTTCGTCTAATGAATAATTGCTGACTGATGAAATGCTAACATGTCTATTGACACGCTTGACGCATTTGGTTTTTAATTTTCTTGGGTGTTTGTATTTCTTGCCGTTGTGTCTTTGCGCACCGAGGAAATATTTGATCAAGACAATCCTGCATTTCTCCGTGTGTCAATAATACCATTACATTTATCTTTTGTTTGATGGGTTGAGTGGTACAGGTAATGGGCGGATTCCAGAGTTGTTATAAATACATTGGGCATTTTGCTCCCCCTTTCTTGTTACTCTCTAACCTGACAACAACAAGGCCACATCTTGGACATTTTAAATTAGATGCAACCATAGCTATCTGGAATTTAGAAGTTCAACAGGAACATTACTGTTATGTCTGTGTACCATTACTGTTATGTCAATGTATCAAATGGAACCATATGTCCAGGTACCATTACTGTTATGTCTATGTACCATTACTGTTATGTCTATGTACCATTACTGTTATGTCTATGTACCATTACTGTTATGTCTATGTACCATTACTGTTATGTCTATGTACCATTACTGTTATGTCTATGTACCATTACTGTTATGTCAATGTACATGTATTTGATAACATTTTTTGACATTAATTGACAATGCATAATACCGTTTTGGTTTTTGTAACAAATGCTTGAATAACCCAAAATTATGCAACAGGATCAGATAATAAAATTGTGAACAATTAAGAGTGTGCAAGTTAATTTTAAACAGCTTTTTTTTATCACATTTGCTTTCAGTTGGTAGTTGTAATAAAAGTTGCTTTCAGTTGGTAGTTGTAAGAAAGTTGCTTTTGGTTGGTAGTTATAAGAAAGTTGCTTTCGGTTAGTAGTTGTAAGAAAGTTGCTTTCGGTTGTTGTTGTAATAAAAGTTGCTTTCGGTTGGTTGTTGTAAGAAAGTTTCAGTTGATTGTTGCAATAAAGTTTTCCTCCGGGTTAGTTAAAAAGGCAGTCATTGACCAACCCTTCGGGTAGCATGGTTATAAACATGGCAAGCAGAAATGTCTTCAGTTATTTGTTTGCACCTGATCCTATCCTTCAGCAGTAACCAGGGGGCCCAAATGATGTCACACTCACCAGGTCAGTGCGCTGATTGGTGACCAAGTGGTTTTCTTGAGTTTTTACAACAGTCACAGTAAACTTAGGGTTTGGGAGGGGGCTGGGGTGGAAGGCATATTTAATTACGTGCTAATTCTTGTCCAGTGTCTGTATTTAGAAATGTCTGGGATTAATGCAAACAGGAACTCCCAAACCATATTTTACTTTGCCGTTCAATGTGTGACCTCGTTGGCGTACTGGTTACCCCACAAATCTGCTGAATCTGAGTCAAAATATCTCCTCTGCATACTCTACCTTTTTTTTTCTTTCTTTTTTTAGTTATTCCTCTTAAACCTTTTACACATATATTTTATGATTTGTGGCTTATGCCAATATTTCTTTCATTTAACTGGCATGTTATACATATTTTCCTATGAGCTGATGATGAATTTCTTGTTTTTTTCCCCCCATGATCATGCATCAATAAAGAAAATGACTCAAAAGAAACATTTTATTTTGCCTTAATTTTTACATGAACCAATGTCCGCATTGTAACAGTTTCTACCACTCTAACTTCTAACAATATCTTATCTAACAATCTCTACTTTCAACAATGTCTAACTTCTAACATTCTCTACTTTTAACATCTAACTTCTAACAATATCTAACCTCATATCTAGGCACATGGGACCCGTCACATTATTATTATTTTCTTAATAGATTCCCCCCGTCCTATTTTATTTCGGCCCGCACAAGTTTTTTCATATAGTATTATGGCCCGCCTTACATTTTGAGTTGTGCAGGCCTGTTCTAATTAATCGGAGGCATGGATCTGACATACTAGATGTAAGAAGCTATCAAGGAGCAGATGCAGACTCTGGCAATCTACTTGTAAAGGTTAAATATAAGCAGAGAATAAGTATAATACGCAATGGCCGAGATCAAAGAGAATAACGATCAAAAACTTACCAAAGACCCACTAACCGCAAAAGCTTACTAAAATGAAGTAGAAGCACAACTAGAAGCATCACAGGAAGAAATAAACAGGGAAAACAACATAAATGAACAGTGGGGTGGATAAAAAGAATGCTAAGAAAAAATCAGCAAGAAAATAATAAAATTTCAGCAAACTAACAGCAGAGTAGGCTGGTTTGATGTTAAAATGCAGAGAAACTGTCAAAGAAAGGAACAAGGCCCGAATGACCATGATAACATGTACAATATAATTTTTAAAAAAACATTTCCATTTATTTAGATCAATAAAAAGAATCTTATCTTTATTATTTTAGCTTGAACTATCTATTTTTTACCCCATAGAAATTCTGCCCTTTAGGTATAACTTTATTTTCAGATGTCTTTTTTCTTTTGGTCATCTAAATCTGGTTTTTAAACCATTACATTTATATTGTATTTATCATGAGACAGTTGATACTCTTGTCCTTGTGGAACTCACATAACAGTTTAGTCAGAAAATTAGATACATAAGCTACAGGAAGATGAGGTCACGGAATGGCTTATTGAGTGTACCAGGTAGTCATTATTGTATTTGGTTGTGTTAACTCTAGCCTTGAGTTAAGTCTTGTGTTTCATTATGTCAAATCTTGTGCAGCTGAAGTAACTTTAAAAAAAAAAATATTCTATGCATTTGAGTTTCTAAACCTACAAGTTAACAGAACCATGTTTACAAAACCTTATCATGTCTTCTTCTTAGTTGCCACACTGAGTTTTCTTTCCATATAGCTTTGTGCTGAACAATTCTTTCCATTTATTTTTGTTCTCAACTATTGTTTCTACTCCTTTCCATGTCACTGCCCAAGTACCACCTCTATGTAGTCTGTGATCTTCCTCTCTTTTGCCTTGTAGATTCTATTATTTAGCTTAGTTTCCTCGTGGCATGGGGAGTTCATCTCTACTGGCCCCTCTGTATTTCCTGCTCCACAGAACCACTCCCTGATATTTCTAAAATGATCTTATTTTTTAACTTTTTTTCAAACCATTTGAAGATATCTACAGAAACAATCTGTTTCAATGACATAATCTTTGACAACTAAAATCTCCAGACTTAATTTAAGCCACTCACTAGCAGCAGATGATCCTAGACTTTGCAGTGTTAGTCAAAGAGCTGTTTGTTGGTCAAAGATTGAGTAACAACATATAGGAAAATAGATGACAACTACAAAACAAATGCTTGCAGACTTCTGTTTCTTTATTTTTAAAGAAAAAATACTTCCAAAATAATTGTCTCTACTGAAATAAATAAATAATTTTCTTAAGCATCCCATTACCATGACAATTTTTAAGAAAGTTGTTGAAAACAAAACTGAACATGTTTACTTTGTGATTGTGTAGAATTTTCTGTCAGTCAAATTAAAGATTATTTAACATTTCAGCAACATACTTGATGATGGTTACAAGCAAGGAGAAGAAATACATGGCAAAGTCAACACTTGAATATCACAAGACAACAAACATTTCATCACGCAGGAAAAAAACAAAGTACATTCTTTATTACCCTTCATTGGTGGCTATGAATGAACTCTAAATGTTTAAATAGAGATAAGTCTGAGTTGTACACTAGCCTGATTGGTTGATTCAATTCTTTAAGGATTGATTTGTTGAATGACGACCTCAAAGTGCATTGGGGAAATCATTTGTCTCACTTCAGGGATTTGAATTTTTTTTTAAAATTCCATTTTATCCATAATTATTTATTTCCCTATGGATAAATGGAACATCAAGGTGAAATGGAAACAAATATTTTTTCATTTTATGAATTTCTGATGATGAATTCAATTTGCATTTAATTACTTCACCTTTTAACAGGAACTATGCACACTTTATTTATCAGTGAAATTTTTTAAAAGTTACAGTTCCAAAAGTATTTTGTCCCTGATTAAGTCAAAGTCAAACCCATTCAATTTTATGATTACAGTTTGAGGACTTTGTCAATTTATTTGACTCCAATAACATTTTACATAATTATAAAAATCAAGATACATTTAGATACCTGAACGCAGTCCTCTCCGTATTTCCTTTACATTTAATAACAAATGTGTTATCTTATAAAAACTTTTTAAAAAATGATTATATAATACCACAGGGTAAATAACATAATTTTATCAAATAATTCTGCCATACCACAAAGATAAAATAATTCGGTTTACCCCCAAAATTTATTTATCCAAGAGAGTGAATAAAAAGTGGTTAAAATTTTGTCAAGACAGTTGTTATTTGATAATTTATTGTCTTTCAAAAATAATTGGACCATTTACTTTGGCAGTGGTTTATTTCATGACATTACTGTTTTCAAATAAACCATAAAATTGGTCCACAAAAGTTTTACAACAATTTATTCTTTGAACAACCCTGAAGCACTTATTATATTTAAAATTAAAAAAAAACAAAAAATTGTTATTGTAATCTTTGTGAAATTTTATTCCCAAAAATCCATAACAAAGTATTTGTTGGAATGAAATAAAAATTAATTTTTTTTTTTTAAACTGATAAAAATGAGTCACAAATACATGCAAATTTAATTACCTGGATCTGGGATGAATTTTTTAAATCATTTTGTAACCACGAGAAAAATCCAGTGGTGACTAAGGTGTGTAAGAGGTGAGTTGTGTTTCAACAAGAGTCGCTGACCTAGTAACGTCCTAATCCAGGACATGAAAGGTGCCTCAAATATCTTACCATAAAAAATTGTCACTGGTCACACTACCGGCATCATTTTTGCTTTAATTAAAATTATTTTCCTGCGTTAAATCAGCAAACTTTGAAATTGGATGAAGCGAATAAAATAAGCTAAAGGTTGCTGATATCTTGTCTCACAATGTGTTGATTTCTCCAATGATGTTCACTTGTCTCACAATGTGTTGATTTCTCCAATGATGTTCACTCTCCTCTCATTGTACTTCTTAGATATCTCCTCCTCCAACTGACACAAAAATGAATAAGTTTTTAAATCAATTAATTCAAATAAACTTCATTGAATGCAAAACAATGATATCAAAGTTCAATTTATGAAAATTCAGTCAACAAATCTTTTGCCATTCAATTTGTTTCTCTCTTTTTTTACTTATTCTTATTTTTAAATGATGATTAAAATAATTCATTGGCAACGTTAGTTCTTTGTGACCATGTCACTCTTTTAAAAAAAATTACAAAATCAATCAAATTGTAAAAATCAAAGTTCTGATAAATTATGTGCCAAGGATTTCATATGTAAACCAACAGTAAAAAGTTCTGATAAACTTAAGGGCTGATGAGTTAGATGTAGCCAAAAGCACAAAGTTCTGATAAACTAAAGGGCTGACGAGTTAGATGTAGCCAACCTGTTTCTTCAAGACTTTGGTTTGTTTCCTCAAGAGTTCCAATTGGGGTTCCAGCTCCTTCTCTTCATCCACTGCTTCCTTCCATGCCGCAGCCATTTCTTTCTCACTCAGCACAAACTTGTCGGCCAGTGAAAGCTTCTGTTTTAAAGAGTCACGAAGGCGATCCACGTATCTGGTGGAAATATGATGGAATCAGTGGATACATTTTTCAAAATAGGTGATCCACTTATTGGGGTTTATACATGGGCATGCTGGATAAATGTTGCAACACAATCTATCAGTAGGCCAAAAACTAAACAGCAATGGACATGGGCGCTTGCAAAGTTCGGAGCAAGACCAGTTCAAGGTTAGGCATCTTCATTAACAAGTGTTATGATACCTATACATATTCCACACTTGACATATCAAAATGAAATGAGTTAAAACCATTAGTTAAAGTATTCAGTTAGTGCTCGACTTACGACCACGATTGGTTCCGACAGACCGGCCGTAACACGATTTGGTCTTAAGCTGAGTATGCTATGAGTACAGTAATGTAAAGTGATGTTATAAAAATATTTAAGTTACATTTTTTCATAAATTTATTTTATTATTGTTATGAATCATAATTTTTGATGTACAAGACCGCTGATGATTGCAGACGTCGTTCGACTGATAATTAAGGCATTAATAAATCTGAAATCTAATACAGTATGGCTAGTGTTTGTGGTCGTAAATTTGAATGTTTGTACATTACTTAGGTCGTAAGTCAAGCTAGGTGTATATTAATATATGATGCTTACAAACACAGACAGAACCACTGCAAGAAATAGAAGGAAGAGGAGTGAGCAGACAAAGACAGACAAGATTCATACAGACTTAACAGAAATCATGGACCAACCTGGGGGAGTCCCTAATCAACATGAGATGCTGCATCTGGACACTGGTCAGTTTATCCAAGATATCCTTCACCTTGGTCAACATGGTGGTGACCTTGTCGAGGTCAATGTGAATATCACTTGGGGCAGACGACATGTGACTGGCATCTCCTGTGTCATGTGCAACCTCGTGGGCTCTTTGAGTTAAAAATGCTTTCAGCTGTGAAGATGGGGTTTTACAAAGAGAGACATTTTGTACAATAGACAAACAAAAAAATGCATCTATAATTTTCACATCTTTCAATATTGGGAGGATTCTGTTCATTAATTGGTGCGTGGTTAATGTGTTGCTAGGATTTAAAACTTTGAACATCATCAGTGTGCTATTATCTTACTGACAGTGGTAACCTGTCTAGATACTTTACCTAGCAGTACTAAAAGAGCCATGGAAAAGATCAGAATGATTCTAGAACCGGGCTAAAAGAGAATGTATGGGGTACTCACCTCGAGCAGGTCATCAATAAAATTGTTTCTGGTCTCTGGGTTGTCAATAACACTCAGGGCATCCTTCCCTGTCGCAACCCCTGACTCTTGACCTATCTCTGTGGATTCTATTGGAGTGATGTCCCCTACAGCTCCCCAATCTATTGTGTCAATGTCAGGGTTCTCTAAGACAACCTACGGGGAACATTCCATAACGAACATTTCATATGAGGACATTTCATAGAGGGACTATTTCATACAGGAACACACTCTTAAAATACTACATTTTCATATTATTAAAAATGCATTGAAAAAGAAAGCATACCTTCTCATTTGTTACTTAATGATCAAATATTTTTTTGTGTGTTTTCCTGATTTTTTTTAATAAGCTCCCTCAAAATAAAAATATTTGCTGATTTCACATTTTGACTAAGAGGTGAAACAAAGTAAAAAAGCTATTGGCTCCCAACTCCTGAAATATGACAATTTCTTCCCTGACATTAACCATTATTTACATTACTTTCCAGGTATATGTTAACTCTGGCATGACATTAAAATATTTTGTTAGTTATAATCCCAAGAAATACACATTAAAAAAAAAGTTTCACTCAACACAGGACTATATCAGGATTAAACACACAAATACTAATCAGGCCTTCATATTGTGATGGTGGAGTCAAGTTGTGATGGAGCAGACATGTTGTGATGGGGCAGTCATGGTGTGATGGTGCAATCAACATGTTCTCTTACCTCCCCATCAGCTGCCAAAACTCCACCACTCTCCACAGTTATGTCCCCTAAGTCAAAATCTATGGTGTTTTCTCCCAAGTCAGTGGCCCCCCCTGCATCAGTGGCTCCCCAGTCAATCACATCATTGGTCCCTAAGAGTAGGGAAAAAATAAGATAGTTCATTAAAATACATGAAAGGACATTTTGTTACTATCATTGTGATGGACCAACAACTAACAAGGCAAGGAAGGCCTGACTTGGGCTTATTATGTGTAGAAACAAGTAGAAATGTGCACAATAATTAATTTGTAACATCTATGGCAATAAGCCAGATGTTCAGAACACAACTTCGAAATGAGAGATGTAGCATTTATTATATGGCAAAAAAAAAAAAATTCTGATTAAATTTTTTTTTTTTGAAACTACCTTATTTGTACAACCACAGATATGGTTAGAAATGTTAAAATACTAATTGAATTCTATTCATTACAGACACATCTACATATTTTATATGTATTTTAAAGATTCCAATGGATCCCAATTCTAGGTTAAGTTGCCATATTACAAATTAGTTGCTCTATTATATGAAACAACTCTTTAAGGCACTAAGGTATTACCATTGGCAGCAGCATCTTGCTCATCAGACAAGTCGATGGCGATCTCCTGATGGTCGGTACGAGTTGGTGGTTGTCCTGTCCTCCATTCATATGTGCTGGTGTTTCCTTTGCTAAGTATGTGCTTCAACAGTCTGACGTTTTCAGCAGACGCAGACTCACTTTGATAATCAGTTGTAATAAATAGTGTTATAAAGAATAGCAGGATAAGTATACAAAATTTAACTTAGGTAATTCATTGATAAACTGATTGATACACTGATTGATAAACTGATTGATAGACTGATTGGTAAACTGTTTGATAAACTGATTTATACGCTGATTGGTGAACTGGTTGATAAACTGATTGGTGAACTGATTGATAAACTGATTTATACACTGATTGTTGAACTGATTGATGATTGATAAACTAATTGATAAACTGATTAATGATGGTACCTAATGTTAAAACTCAGTTATTTGACAATGAAAAGACATATTAGGGTTAGTTACAGACTTACTTGTTGCAGACAAACTTGGTAAACTTGTCATAAAATTGTACAGCTTCTTCTAACGATTTTGCGGACACAGCAAATTTACTCAGCTCAGATGGGAGATCTTTGACCAAACTGGCAAGTTCTGATTTTATCTGCTTTCCCTGATGACAAAATCAAAAAGAAGCAAACTGAATGGAGACAGGATTGTATTTCTTTCAGGTATCATGATAAATGGAAAAGAAAAGCGTTAATTAGGCCTGAGTGGAAGGAAGTGGTGAGGCAGGTCGACGGCCTACATGGACTGGATGGGTGTATGCAATAATAGATAATACATTTTTTTTTTACTGCACACTAATATCCTTAACTTCAATAATTTACACAACAAAACTACCAAATAGAAATAATTTGAAATGCTGACTCATCTGTCTGATTAATACTATGTCCCTCTGTCTTCAACATTAGTTGAGATTTAACATTATTAACAAATCGGCTTCAAAATTTACAAAGTACAGGAAAAAAGTTAAGGGAATTTTAAAAGGAACTTTTTTGGTATTTCCTTTGATAAGGGGAATTTTTATCTTATTATGAATAACATTTTTAGAATTTGAACCCAATGATGGGAGTTGCATTTTTTTTACCTCAATTCCTAACTGCTTACAGGAAGCTGCATACTGTTTCCGCAAGTCTGCCGAGCTGGCAGCATATTCATGTTGCTTACGTGTGCACTCCTTAATTATAAAATAATTAATAATTGTCAGTTATAGAAAACTGAAAATTGAGACTGGACACGAATCGATGCTTCAGATTTTGTAATGAATTCACCATGAAATTTTGGTTTAAAAAGAAGAAATATTTGCCAGAGGCAACAAAACAAACATAACATGATTTTAAAAAAAAAAAGAAAGAGAGAGATAGAGACCCACTTTTGCACAAAATAAGTTCACGCCTTAGAAAAATATTTTTAGCATATCTTTTTATTGCAATTATGAACACAAGTATAAGTTTAATAATCATAATTTAATATTATTATATATTATAATATTATGGATAAATAAATGTACCTTCTGAGTCTGTTGACATTTACTGATTTGTTTCTTAAGAGCAGGCACTTCATAGTTGACATTGCGAACAATGAGCTGGGCAGTCTCAGCTGCACATGGTGAGAAAATAATTGTCAAAATTGAAATTAAATAATTGTCAACAGTGTGATTAAATAATTGTCAACGGTGAGATCAAATAATTTTCAACTTTCACATCAATATCCTCAAACATGGTCATTCATGTAAAAGATGTGATTCATTTCAAATGTTTAGGGCTGTTACATGCATCCTTTAATTTTTAAATGTTTAGAAATAGAGTGGGGAAGTCATTTATAGCTTACCTAAAAAAGTACCATCTTTCTCATACAGCTTCAGAATGTCAGACCATTCCTTAAAAAAATCAGAGAGAAAAACAAGGTAAAATAATCCGATATATAAATAAATATCTTAACAGCTCTAGTTTTATAGTGTTGAATATAGGAAAATTTAGTTTTACTCAATATAATTCAATTTGCCTGAACAAGGATATCATAAAAACACATTATTATTTAGATGGAAAATATATGTACTTTTATTATAAACATGTGTACATTACATCACGCTCAGGGGGTGGGGGGGTGGAGAATTTGTGATACTTTGTGACAGGGGGGAGGAGGGGTAAAAAATCTGTGACTCACGATTTTTTAATCTTATATAGTTTGAAGACATTTGGATAACATGTATCTAAATTTAATTTCCCAATATTAACAACGCAATTAAAAACCTCCACTGATGTTTGGGTTTTCCCAATAAATCTTATAATGAATTAATAATAGTAAAACATAAGTGATAATTTATTGAAAATAAAAAAATACCGGTATCTTAACTTTCAAATTATGAATTTTTAATCAGCGGGTCAAATATATCTAAAACAAATCTACAATTTAAGGCATGCCAAATTTTGTGTTAGCCAGTGTAATTTATTCATATTGAAAATGGCATTTGTCCAGTATCTCAAAAACTTGAGCTGTTAGGGGAAAACAGATGCCATATTTGGAATTAGCAGGTCAAATACACCAAGATACTATTCTAACATTTAAAGCGCCAAATTTATTAGTTTATTTACTTTTGTAAAGTAAGTCAATATCAAAACAATAATGTTGTGTTTTAAAAACTGTTGACAAACTAGATTTTATATGATATTGAACTACTTTCTAAACACACTTTAAGCACATTTGAAGTTGTCTCTTTCATAAATCTTACGTTATATATTAAAAAATGAAGTTTTTTAAAATTACTATGTCAGATGTTGTATAGGCGATGTAGTTTTTTCTCAGGTACAGAAAGAACAATAAATCAATCCAGTTATAAGTTATATTTAATTTACTTTAAAACCCTGGAGTTAAGAAATACCCTTAGTCTAACATGGTCCAGTAAATAGATAGATGCCTAATGTGCTAAACTCATATGCTAGAGATTAACCTCAGCTATTATATCTAACTTTTTATAAGGTATAGGTCAAGGCCATGAATGTCAATAAACAATGTCAATAATATGTTTTATCTATTCATTACTGGAGAATTTCCAAGCAGTTAATAAATGAAACATTTAAAGGGGGGACACTTAACACTACTGCTAAACTGTCCAATCAAATGAAGGTTTGGCATTACTGTCCTATCAAATGGTGATTTCAGCTAAACTTCCAATTAAATGGAGGTTTTATAGATGAGAATCAAATGTAAAGCAGAGAATTTGTTTTTTAGAGGAACTCTTATTACTTATGTATTAAACAGTTACCTTCATACACTGTGAAGTATACTGCCCTAATAAGTTTTTCTTGCCAATGTCTGAAGATTTGAGGTGCTCAACTAACTGTTTTACTTGGAAGTAATTCAGTTCTGCAATAATATATGGGAAAATAGTATTTAACAATAATTAGTCAGAAATGTTTGAAAAACACCAATATTAGAGTCTATTGAAATGTAAATAACTTATTTAGATTCTTTTATTTGAAATTTAAAAACATTAAAATATTTTGTGAGTATTTTGTTCAAACTGTCAGTCTATACGTGTTAATGATAAAAGCTCTTGAGTGTCTTTATCCTTTATCTCCTCAGCTAGTGTCAAGTCTCTGGCTTTGACCATCTTTTCCCTTATGACTGTGATAAAGGCTTGGAATTGTTGATTACAATGACGTCTATTAACAAGCCATTCTATGTGAGGAAAAAAGTAAAGAGATGTCAAACTTAATAAGATAAAAAATAAAGCTAAAAAGCAAGGTACAAAAGTTTGAAAAACAAGTTTATAAAAATACCTTCTTGTTGAGAGAGAATATTTAGTAATGAAGAAGCAGTTTAAAGATAGTAAACAATGCATATGGAACTTATATTTTTTAAGATCAAAGAAAAATAATATGCCTCAAAATTTAAATAAAATACTTTTATTATAGTTATAGATCTCTACTCACCCAATAGTTTATTGTAATGAATGTCAATGGGCAGTGATTCTAAGGATTTCTGTGTCATTCTAATAATAATTCATGAAGAATCTGCAAATAAATGGATTAAGTTGTAAGAACGCTGATAGGATCTAAAGATAAAGTAGATACATATTGTTATGGATTAGCTAATTTAAAAAAATGACCTGATTAGCCCAAAATAATGAACATTTACAAGCTAAAAAATTTAGTCTAATGTATATGGTTTAAATTACTCCAAACATCAAACTTTTGCTTGGACTCATTGAACCAAAAATAAGGATACATTTATTATAACTTTTAGCTGCAAGCTTGAAATTTTAAATTTTCATATACTAAATTGATTGAATACTTTTATAGGACTTGTACTTGTATCCATGCTATTTTAGCATGCTATGGGTACTATGTGTAGGACTTACTCCTTGATTTTAGCCATTTGAGAATCAATGATAATGTCATCGTTTTTCTTTTTCTCTTTTCTAATGCTAATACTTGTTTACTTTTTTAATTAATAAGTTGCAACCATCCATCCCTGTGGTGCTACAGCCCATGACCATGAAGGGCTTTGGCCTGCCTCACTACTTTCTTCCACTCAGATCTAACTAAAGCTTTTCTTTTCCATGCTTGGATTCCCAGTTGCTGTAGATCTTTTTCCACATCATCTATCCATCTAAGCCTAGGTCTGTCTTTGAACCGTTTTCCCCTTGGGTTTTGGTGATGTACCCTCTTCACTCGTCTGTCATTCTTTCTAAGTGTAGCCGGCCATTTTTTTAATTTCTGGTAAGGCTAAGTTGCAACACCACATCAAATTTGAGCTTTTTATCTTTAATATTTATTTAGATATGATTAATTTTCATTAAAAAATGTCCAATTTATTGAATTTATATTTTGTTAAAATAAGATTTTATTTTTTTGTAAATTATTTAAAATCTTTGAAAACGCTTTCTAAATATTCTATTACACATACTTTCATTCATAAATGTATAATATTATTAACAAATCCTGTAAATTCATATGACATTTTTCCATTAAGAAATATTCAAGAAATATGGGCGAAAGAAAGTGATGAGCTATATAAAAATGGGTTAAAAAATAAAAAATGTGGAGGAAAACTCAATGGTAAAAATAAAAAAAATAGTACATTAGGGCCTACATGATGTCCTCACAAAAAAAAAAATTAATAAATATAACCTTTGAACCACTTGACTTTGAACTAGAATTAGAAATTTGATCTCAGACTCAGAGATTTTTTTGTTTGTGCTTTGTTGTTGTTTTTTTTTTAAATTCTTTGGGATATCAGTCAATTTTCTCTATTCAAGTGTATTGCATTTAATTTATATATAAATTTATATAAATTAAAAACTGAAAAGGCTAAGTGACTTAGTAAGTCTAAGTGATTAATTAAATCATTTAAATCATATTGCCAGACTAAAATAACAATAAAAGTTTTAAAATTACATAATTCCCTTATCTTCTAAACTTATAAAATATATTTAAAAAATAGTAAATAACCAAAAATTATAACGTATGATAATGTATATTTGTAAACCATATGCCACCTACCTAGATTAATTTAAGGATGAAAAATAGGTTCGCTTTTCGTTTAAAATTTACAAATCCTGTTCGTGGTTTTTAAAGACATTTCTGTCTACTCATGAGGCTATTGTGCTCAGAAGATCTCCCAGTGCATAACTTGAGTTTAAAATTTAAAAAAAAAAAAAGCTAAATACAACTTTAGCCTTATTGATATAAATTTTATAACATAGTTAACATATATTATGATATTCAAATTCATAGATTATATAGGCCAAATGAATATTTTCTTAAGGAATTTTGCAAAGAATGAAATATTAATTAACGATTTTGGGCCTTATACTAATTATACTTTGTAGTTACATATAATTTATTATAATTATTACTAAATTACTGAAACAAAAGTGAGCAACGGATATTCTCCGGTTAAAATTGATATATTTTAAATAAAATATTAGCTTCACTAAAATATAGTTTACAAATCTACTCGATTTGCTGTCTTATATTTAGGCTCTCGAAAAATATGAACTTACTTAATAAAAATCGGATCCCTCCCCCCCCCCCCCCCCCCCCGTGCATTCTTTTCAAGTCCTAAGTAACTCATCCATTACTCAGTGCTGCAAATTGTATACAAAATGGCTGACTTTGGATATCAAAGAAGAAAACTAGTGAGTTTATTATCATTTAATCCATATTTAAGCAAAGAAGGTTATATTTAACAATATTTGAATTACAATATAAATATTGCAAGCTTATTTTGAAGTTCAAAACTAATTTTATTTACGCTTTATTGCTTTACTTTAAGCAGTTAATGTTTCAACTTTCATGTTGCAACTTGCATTTCATTAACTAACTTAGACTTAGAGTTACTAAGAATAAGAGTTGAGTTTATTATTTGCTATTAGAATTTTAAACGCTGCAATAAAATTCACTTAGGCCTAAGTAACAATGACTTAAATCTAACATTGGGTAATCTAATATTTCAGCCTCGGTTATGAAAAAAATCGCGTTGTTCTGGTTTGAATTTGAAGTGCTTTTAAAAGGTTATTCTTTTATTTATGTCTGTTAATAGTACAGTGGAGAGGACCACTGAATTTTTGGTAGCATAGAAAGAGAGAGTGAGTGCTATTTTCTTGTTGAGGTGCCATGCCAATGGGCAATCACATTAGGGGAGGCTCACTTATTGATATTGTATCAGACGGATGGGCGGCTTATGCAAACATAAACCAAATCAGACTTAGAAACTATGAACACTCAGTTGTTTTTCATCAAAAAAATTTATTCAATCCACACACAGACTGTTCAAAATATTTGGATGCACACAAAGCGCAAACTGAAGAAACAGTTTGACACAAGCAGGCATCTTTTCCCTTCATTTGAGATGAAATAAACTCAAAATCTGTTTTCTTTTCATACAATAAATTGTTTAGATATTTCTATTTTAAAAATGTTGTCTTTTTTATATCTGCTGAAATGAATACCGGTATGTGCAATGTCATAAAAAAAATTACCTACCTTTTATTGTAGTATAATACCGGTATGTACAATGTCATAAAAAAAATTAAAGCAATAACCGTTTAAGTACCACTTCAAACCAAAACCACATGATTTTTTCATAACCGACTCTCAAGTGATACACTACCTTTTATTGTAGTATAGAACCTTATAATTAGTTTAGTATAAATGTTCAGTAAATTCCAACTGTAAATTGCTTGGACCGTTAGGAGGGTATAATTCTGACTAAGTAGTAAAACTATTTAACAATTTTTACTGATAAATAACCATTTAATAATATGATTTTAATTGTTATTCTTGTATGGAAAGCTAATGAGCTAATAAAATCTTAAAATATACAATCCTTCTATATTTAAGGTTACTATTTGTCTTATTTTTACCAGTTCAGTACTAGGTTTTAAACCTGATTACTCATGAGCTATAACCAGTACAGTTAAAGACTACAAAATTAAATATTAATTAAAATGATAAAATAAATAGGCCTCCTCATTATGTCATTGCATTATTTAAATTTGATAACTTTTATATTATTTCTGATTTTTACTGCAACAATCCCTCTTTAACCCTTTCAGCATTAGTAGATTACCTTAATTGTGTGTGCTGAACATTTCTGTCTATGTATTTTCATTGTTTTTAATGGTAGTAATTTTATTGCTGCTAATGTAAAAAGAAATAAACATGCTACAAGTTAAAATAAGAGCATGGTAGATAGGAAAGCTCCAGCATGAAATAAAGGTTCAAATTAGAGATTTTGAAAAATAGCACATTGTATTCATTAAATACAATGAAAACTATATGATTTTTTTTTAAAATCAGGATTACCTGCCTGATGATGACTTCCAATACAGTGATACTTTACAAGAGGACTCTAAGGTAGATGATATAAATAATCATGAAAAAACTGCAATGAATGTAAAAAAAACGTATTCGTTTCTAATTTTATGTAATATTGTTTCTTGGTGTCGAGCGATTGTAGAAAAATATTTGTATTATTTAGTTAAGCTTTTAACAAAAATTATTTAAAACAGGAAGAGATTCGTGAATGGATGGATGTTAACAGAAAGCTTCGCAGGCATGGGATGGAGTCTGTTCGAGTCTTTTCATCACAAGATGTTGCATTAAGTTCAGGTTCAGAATGATTTTTTTTGTGCAAATATTTTGTAGAGAGTTCAATGGTTTGATAAAAATGTTTTTATTTATTATCCATTGAATGTAGATTACCTTTGAATGAGAACTTTATTTTTTAAAAGAATAAGATATTTGATGTGTTTTTATGCTGGGTTTATTTCCAGTTTTATTTGAAAAATGCTGACAAGTTTAGAGTTTACTTGTTAAATTTTTTCTGTACTGTTAAAAGAAGCAGACCTGTTTACCCTCAAACTCTTAAAATCGTAGAGTATCATCACAAAATCGTTCAATACGTTATATTTATAGTAAAAAATTAACAGTATATACAATCTATGCGCCTAAAAATCGTACATTGTACGCCAAAATCGTAAGAGTAAACAGGTCTGAAGAAGAATGATAAAATATTTTATTTTAATTTAAATTAAATATAAAGAAAAGATTAATTTTATTTTTAAAAAAAAATTAATTAAAGATTTTGTATTCAGTTATTTGGTTTTAACTTGTCCAAAAAAGATTATTAAAAAAATTGTCAACAATTTTCTATAAAAGATCTAAAAAATTACTTAAAAGTTGTCATTTGTAGAATTTTGCAAAATAACATAAGTCTCCCCTTAAAGTTTAAAAGCAAGTGTTACTTAAAATATCTAACCACAAAATTTACTTTTAGACACCTAAAACAATTTTTTAGAATATAATATTCTAGGAAGCATGTGAAAATTAAAAAATATCTTTCAGTTAGCTTAGTTAGCATAATAACAACATGTTATGTAATATGCAGTTGATACCATTATTATATATTTTACAACATATTCTTTCAATTATTTTAGAAATTAATTGTTTAATATAATTTTTCAGGTCGTTATATTTGTATAGACTTAGAAGCAAGCCAGTCTCTAAGGACAGCTGTTATCTCTCTAATCTCAGAGATTGAAAAGAAAGAAAACGTAATGCAGGAGGTCCTGTTAACCAATTCCCAGCTACAGTAAGTTAATCTCCTAATTTGTTTTATAATGCAAGAAAATAATTCCTGATATTATCTACATTGTTTGTCAGTCAACTCGCCAAGGACCACTTTAATCATCTGATTCTATGTTGCTCGGAATGATTCTATCTCGCTATGTGCAGGTCGGTGATGTTAACAATTCTGCCACATAATTTTCTTGTGCAGCAATTACCAGGGATAGATGGGATATTTCCAGCTGCAGTGGTGACCTGGGCTTTTCTGGATGATCTTTTTTGTTCTGTGGCAGCTGCTCTGTTTGTTCATGTTGCATTGAGCTGTTTTGCACCAACGAGCACGAAGGAGCTTAATCCTTTGCCTTGTTTCCACGTGTCTAGGTTTCTGTGGAAGGCTCTTAGGGTTCTTTCATGTGTTTCTTCTGACCACCAGCATTAAAATAGTTTAGAAGCTGGTTAGACCTGCCTGTGCCAGTAGCTCAGTGTCTGGGAACCACCAGCAAACCACAGCATTAAAATAGTTTAGAGGCTGGTTAGACCTGCCTGTGCCAGTAGCTCAGTGTCTGGGAACCACCAGCATACCACAGCATTAAAATAGTTTAGAGGCTGGTTAGACCTGCCTGTGCCAGTAGCTCAGTGTCTGGGAACCACCAGCATACCACAGCATTAAAATAGTTTAGAGGCTGGTTAGACCTGCCTGTGCCAGTAGCTCAGCGTCTGGGAACCACCAGCATACCACTGCATGTAAATAGTTTAGAAGCTGGTTAGACCTGCCTGTGCCAGTAGCTCAGTGTCTGGGACCTTGTCCTTCCATTTACATGTATACATAATTAGCATGAGTCAAATATGGTCAAGTTAAACTTAAAACTTATTGTTACGTACCGCTATAATGTAGAAAATTGAATCTCTTATTTTACTCTATGGCTCATGTCAAACAGTACATAACAAAGGACGATACCATTAATTTAATACCGCAATAAAGAACGATACCCAAACTAGGGCTATTTACAATTAATCATTTATTAAGTTAATTTAAAATTGCAAAGTCAGAATAAAACTAAGGCTATTGACTGCAGAACAGCAACGAACTTGTACTGGTAAAAAGGTGAAAAAGGTGCACACACACACACAATAAATATTATTATACAAATCTACAATCAGTACTGTATCGTAAAACGCTGTCTCTCTCTTTGTCTCGCAGTCTCTATCTCGCTGTGTCAATTTCTTTTTTATAGTCTTTCTTAGAGACTTTTCCAGAAAAGGGTTCGGCATTGTATCTCAACCCGTCTCATAATTTCTAAAGAATTCTAATTATAAAAATTATAGACTGTGTTTATGTGTAGTCAAGAGAGAGAATTTGTAATTAAACCACACCCATCGTCATGCTCAGGTTCCCGATGTAAACAAGACGCCTACTGTAACACTTAGCAAAACTGATTTCTTAATTTGAAACTTTATATAGAAGAATCGGCTCAAAACCCTAAAAATTATTTCAAAATACAATACTCTGATCATGCTTAACTAGGGTAATAAGGGGAGAGACTGCAATCAGGTTAGCACTATATAAAATGAGTAACCCTTGTTTTGTTGCGTTCCTTTTTTCATGTTTACCCCTACTTTGTTTTACTCATTTTATATCATGCTTAACTAAAAGGCACTTAGATTTCAGACTAACTAGTTTTAGAAATTTCATATAAATATTTATGAATAGAAATTAATGGTGCAATCAGTGAAATTTCCTTATCAACACCAGGAACAGAAACATTGCAAATCCCATCTACATGCATAGGAGCCAAAATGATCAATAAAGTGATCGTGGGCCCTAAAGATATAGAAGAAGAAGAACTAGATATTTATTTAAAACTCACATAACTTTTTGTTAAATTAAGCCATATATTAAGCCTTCACATATCACTTACCAGGAAAAAAGCAAGTCAGCTGAGCAATGAAGTTGAAACAGCCAATGCTAAGGCCAAAGACATTAAAGTCATGCTGGAATGCTCAAGGGCTCGTGTGCAGGTGAGTGATGACTAGATTTAACAGCCACACAAAAAAGATCTTCATCACAGTGGCAATGCATCTCAGGATTATATAATATTTTTTAAAGCTTTTATATCAAGGTAATTATTGAGTTTCTAAGCATTTCTTTATCTTAAGCATATAATATTTTAGTCTATATTAGTTTTAGACAAGTTTTGTACATGTTATTGCGAGACTTTACATATTATATGAGTATAATATATCGTTTACCAGTACGGTAATTTAAAAAATTCGTACACACACTTATAAAGTGACCCCTTACTTTTAAGTAGATTAATGAGACACAAACAATTTATGTAAATAAAACAATATAGATTAAGCTTTAATAATGATTAAATATAATACAAATGAAAAAGCTTTTCGGCAAATGCCTTCATCAGTACAACAACAAAATTAATATAAGTATAAATTAAACTGCATGCAAGTAATACACCTGATAGAATGTATATGCAGAATAAATTACTAAAAAGATTTGGTACTTTGACTCAATACGGCATAAACCAAATTCACAATTTTACATATCTGCAATGTCTTTTTTTTCGTCTATTTTAAATTTTACTTCCACCCACTTCCTTTCTGTTTTTCTGGGCTTTGTTTTCTTTAGGGACTTGCGCCCATTCTTATTCTTTTCTCTCATTGCTAGGCAGGATACATATTTATATATTACGTAAATTTAATTTGTATCTCATTTATCAACTTAAAAGCTTTCTCTTAGTTCAACACTCTCTTAATTAATTGATACTTTTAAGTACCGGTAGCATGTTTTACCCATACTTTCTTGCATAATGTGTGGTAACTATAAGATAAGTCAGGGTAGGAAATTTCTCTCAACAGGAATTGGAAGAAGATAGATCTCGATCAAATTCTAGATTTGCAGAAGAGGGGGAGAGATTAAAGAACACAAAATCATCCATGGCATCATCGTGCCGTCAGTTGGAAGCTAAAGTGGCAGAGCAAGAAAAAGAGTTGGAGAGATTGCATAGAGAGGTCCTATCTTATTCTCAAGAGGTAAACAATTGCTACTATTTATAAATTTTTCCCTTGGTTCCATTTGTGTCAAATTGAGGGTTACCCTCCCACCACTCACATTTTTATTATTTTTCCAATTAGATTTTTCTGCAATATTGTACAACGTATTATGAACCTAATATAATATATGTTTCATTTTAATCTTAAAGAATAAAACTACATTTTCTTATGGTTCTTATGGAATTTAAATCAATTAGCCCTTAAACATAAATCTTTTATAAATATTAATCCCATATTTATTTTTTAAAATAAATCAAAATAAATCCTATTAAGTAACACTTTTTTAATACCTCAAGGAGGAGCGGAGGAACCAGCGTAATAAAAAAGCATTTACAGAATTTAAACATAGGCCGTACAGGGCTAATTCAGCTGTGGATCAGAAGTAAGTGATATTTAATCACTGTCAAGAGTACGCTTTTTACCCTATTAAATTCAGGTAACTAAATGGCATCTCTACATTTGCATATGCTCTGGTATTGTGGTTTGGTTCAGTAGGGTTTGGTTTTGCATTATTTGTGCATATGGGGAGAGATTCTCCAACAATCTGCATCCAAAACAAAATAAATGAAATTTATAGAACCTAAATATAATATCAAAATAAAACTATCTTTGTAACAGATTGCAGATCTGCCCAATGACATGTTAGTAACTTTACCCCAAGCCTTATTCAAAGTGCTAATGTAACTTGTTTTATGTAATTAGCTGTTTTAGTTGCTATTTAAAATTATGTAAATTTCCTGTTTTAAATAATTTAAAAACATTCTTAGAAATTTACATTTTTTCCCAGGATTTCCTCACAAAATGTGAGGTTTTTTTCTCTTGAAAGTGGAATAGATCTACATTTTTAATCCTTGTATGTTAAAAAGAAATCAATAATTGTAAAGCAATAACTATTTATTAAAGATGTCATGAAAGTATAAAATGTCAGAACAAAATATTTTATTTAGTCTATATTTTTAAAATTCAACTGACAGTTTTTACCAGAAAAATGTTTCGTTTGTTTAGGGCTTTAACTTAAGTCATGGACATCAATCGGAAAATTCCTTGTTTTTAAGTTTAAGTAGATTGGTTGATACAAGGGAAAAAAAGTATACATTTTGTGATAGAATAATTTGAGATAATTTAAGTTGCATTCATAAACTGTCTAGTCTGGTCATATACAGCTTATTGCACAATTACTTATAAAATATTATTAATAATATTATGCAACTGCTGAACTTAATTATATGCATTCAGCCATTCAAAGTAAAATCTTAAAATAGATAATCTTTTTTCTTTGTTTGGATGCAGCTAATTAGTTTGTATGCTAATAAGGGACGGTGTCTGAAAATGTACAAGTTGCACTTGGGGGTGGGGAGTATACGAATGGAAAGATAATCAATTTGAATGTAATAACTTTACAAAAATTATTTTTATTTGTAGCATTGCTACTTATTTCACGAGAGTGAGAATATTTAGAAAATTAAGTTTCTTATTAAGAAGAACAAAATTACTGTTGTTGACCAATAGATTCACAAATATTGTGTTCTTGAAAAAAAAATATCTTAAATTTATTCCCATAAACTTATCCTACTGTGATGTTACCCAGTGGCAGCACTTACAGGTCTGCATATTATGCTTGCTGCCTACGAAACAAACTGTAAGGAGTTCAAAAATTAGAATTTCAGATCTAAATGTGCACACATTTAAATTTTGGTTTAAGATTCAAATCACAATTTACTTGAAATGTAATATATTTGGTTAAGTTCATGAGCCTTTAATTAATTTTTTTTTAGTTTAAATTTTAATTTAAACGTTTTATAACCCGGGGTCTCAAAGTCAAACCAACTACTTTTAGGCTGCATCATACTTAAATATATTATCATCAAACCTTTTCTTATTACATTACCAGAGACCTATCAGCTGGATGTATAAAAGCTAAAAATGAGTTTTGAGACCCTTTTATAGTAATAGACTAAGCATTTGCCCAGTTCAGCCCATAATTCCTAAGTTTAAGGTTAAATGTGCCAAAATCTAGAAGAAAAATTATACTCTTTTATTGATTTTAATTATTCACTGACTTTACAAATATATTTAAAGTAAATCACCAGAATAACATGCTAAAATATCAAACGTTGTTTTAGTCATTAGTTTGAAATAGAATTATGCTTTTATTTCACTAACAATTTTATAGTTTCTGCCGGTAAATTCAAGTTTTTCATCTCTTTTATCAAAATTGATTCAGCTATTTTAATATGCCTTATAATCAATGCACTGAGATTATTGTATTCCATGTAGAGTTGGAACTGTTCAAAATGTAAAGCACTTTTAATCTACAGCTCTAATTTTGATTGAAGTGAAATATTTGAAAAGAAGATGTGGCTTTGATAAATTTTATTTAAACTGAAAGGAAATAAAAAACAAAAAAAAAAACAACCAAAAAAAAAGAATAAATGTGTATGTTTCATGCATTTCTTTCAATGAAATGCTAATTACATATTTTTGGATAGTTTCATATATTATACTTCTTTTTTTTGCTTTTTAAAAACTATTTTGTAGATTACTGGACTTGATAGATTCTTACGAAAAGCAGATCCATATCCTGCAGAAGGAACTTGATGATAACAGGTGATAAGCAGTTTTGACTGGTTTTGATAACTGCTTTTAATAATGCAGGCTTGTGACTTTGGGGTCAGGAGTGGCTGAGACAATACTTGTAATAATAGTGGGTGTGGTGTGTCTATGGGAGCAGGAGTGGGTGAGACAATAATTGTAATAATAGTGGGTTGTGTCTAACTATGGGGGCAGAAGTGGGTGAGACAATACTTTTAAAAAAGCTTGGTTTTGTCTATCAGGGCTGAGACAATGCTTTGCTCAAATTTGTAGATTCTCAGCTGTTGACAAGGTTTATTAAACTTCTCTTCTAAAAATGTTTTGGGCTCTTTAGATCCAGAATTATTTTCTCTTATGCAGGTCACATAACTGACTGACCACCCTTGAGATAAGGAATTTTTTTTTAAAAGTCGCCACACTCCACTAATAATAATTTATTTATAATTATTTATGTCATTTCATTTAATATACATCTAAAAAGGGTCTTTAAGGTAGTGTCGATTTTTTTCTACAAATGAAAAACAAAAATTGAAATTTTTAAGAAAAAAAAAACAACCTCTGTTCTAAATAGTGTGATTAAACAATATCTTTATTAGATGAAATACGTTCTTCCTCAAAGAGGTAATGTTGGAACAAGTTTAGATTATTTAATAAATGTACATTGTTTAAAAGAGCTAAAATCACTTGAGTATATTCAACAACTCTAATCTTTTTCACCTTCAAGGCTTGGAGAAGTTTCTTCTGATTTTGAAGACCACTCACAGTCAAATAATAATGTAAAAGATATTAATAAGGTAAAAAATAAATATATTTGTCTATTTCTGTTTTTTATTTATATGGCACAAATAAAACCTTTTTTTTTTTTGCTTGCCTGATATATATTCATTTAATTTATTTTTTATTGAAGTCTAGATTTTAATTAAAGCTGTTAAAATATTTACTAACCAATCTTAAGGCAAAAAATGTGATCCATTTTGGCATTAATGCTTCCAAAATTAGTTTAATTACTTTGTTCACATAAACTTTTAAAAATTAAAACTAAATAATAAATTTTGTCACAGGGAAGTCTTAGTTTTTTTTAAATATTACATTTTTTTGTCTGCTCTTTTCTTTGTTTGCAGTTATATGAAAAGCAGCTGAGGGAAAAAGAAAAAAAAATTAAGTTGTTAGAAGAAGAGAATAAAATGTTGAAGCGAGACTTTGGTTCAAAGTGAGTCTGGCATCATGAAATTTATAAGGAATTATATAGGGTTATGTATGGAAATATGTATAATTATAGGGAAATATATACTAATATAATGAGTTTGCAGATAACTAGTGCGACAGAGACATAAACTGTGTCTATTCTGGTCATATGCAGCTTAATGCACAATTAATTATTAAATATTATTAATAATATTATGCAACTGCTGAATTGTGAGATATATAGATTTTTTTAAAATGCTCTAGTTAAACTAATAGTTTCTTTATGTGTGTGATTTTTGAACAGGTATGAAATTAAAGACTACAGACTGCAATCTCTTAGAGTTAAGAAGCTGGAGAATTTGCTTCAACTCCATAACATCAGGTAATGGGCACAGATGTACAAATAGAACCAATGTGGAATATAGACAAAATGTTGGTTTATTATTTGGTTTGAAGCAGAGTTTCATATAAAAAAATATTGTTGGCTGAATTTTAAAAGATTCCCCAACAAATAAACAAAAATAAAAATGAATGTCAAAGTTTTATTCAGTTTTTTGCTTGTTTTATAAACAATATTAAAAAAAACCAACCTATGTGTAATGTCTGATTGCTAATGTTTTGCAATTATTTTGCTAATAAAAAAAATTCTTACGCTACATCCAAAGCTTTTTTTCCCCCTTCAATAACTTTTACATTGAGTTTATAATTACATCAAAGTAGAGATTATATTAAAACTTGTGAATTTATCAGTCAACATTTATTTTTGAGGACTAGCTCAGCTGTAAATCTTGGCAGCTTGGTTTCATTAAATTTTACTTTTCAGACACGGCCCCATAGAAAAGTTTCAATGGTAATGCATTAGCATTTAGAAATATTTGGTCAGGCCTAGTTATGTGAATATTTTCTGAATTACCTCTTGAAAGCTAGTTGAATCTCCAATTAAGGTTGGGGTGTAGACCAAAATTTGATTCTTAGAAATTTGAGGTTTAACAAAAATATTAACTTTTAAATGCTTTTGTTCAGTATACCTGGAGAGAAGGCAAGCAAAGATCCTTTCATCAGGAGAAAAAAATTTAGCACTAAACTTGAAGACTTGGAATATTTACCATTAGAGCCATGTCATCACTATCTCAAGGTATGGCTGATAGCTTTACGCAGGTTTTTAAAAAGTTATGTTCATACAGATGAACCTGATTGCTCCTAACACCAGTTATTTTATTGAAAAAAAATAATAATTTTAAAAAAAAATTATATTAGTAATATTATTACCTACCAGGAAATTTGTAAAGAGCTTGAGACTGAAAATTTGGATTGTATGATTGCTGAAATTCAGGAGTTGAAACGTGAAGGACACAGTTCTAACAGGTTTCATGAGGTACACTCTTTTATTTTGTTCTTTAAATTGGCAGATATATAAAGTTATGTAACCTTAACAAAAATGTATTTAGAAATGGTTAGTTAACTGTCTAAACCTTTCAAAATATATGAAGTATTTAGTCTATTCTAGTTTTCAGTTACAATGTGTTATATTTAAAATTGATCTCATCTGTCAGTACTGCAAAGAGTTGGCTGACATTGTGGGCCTGAATGAAGGCAACCATCGGAATCGCTCTTGTAGACATGAGAAAAATCCAGCAACTTTACTCTGTGATAGTAACATGAGGTATTACTTGGAGGTAAGCAGAGATTAGGATAATCTCAAACTATCCCCTTGGGCCAGTTGAGCAGCTATTTCATGTGTAGAAACATTACTTAGAGATAAGATGAAGGAGAGATAAGGATAATCTCAAACTGTTAACTGATATTGGGGACAGATGAGTGGCTGTTCATCTTTCAGAAATTAAGACTCTCTATTTCAAATCTGGCCTGTTAAAAAATGGCTGCTCTACTATAACTATAACTATAACTCTAATAATAAATCTAACATAAAAAATTAAAAAGCTCGCATGCAATCCTAAGCTGCTTGAAAACTGGAATGAACCCCATTTTATTATTCTAACTTCTGATCCCAGTTATTTTCCTTATTAAAATTGTTGTGATTAAAAATACATATTTTAAAAGCCATTTTACCTTTGTTGTACAAGGTGGTTGAAAACTGGCATAAAGACATCTCAGCCTTGGGTGAGCTTCAAGAGGTCATCAATGAGCTGCTAGACAAGGTTGTCCCATGGCTGAAAGCTCGCATGAACCAAGACCACAGCGTTGAGGAGATGGTGGAGCTTCTTGAGAGAGTCATCCATGCAGAAAAGAATGAAGGAAAGAAGGTGGGACTGTAAAATAAATTGTCGGAAACCAACCTAGAATTTAATGAGTATTTCTAGATTTATTCAGAGATCAGATAGTCTAAGGATGCTCAGAAAAAAAAAAAACAACACAGTCAAATCTTTAAAAGTGAAGCTAATAAAAACTAGTAATATTTATTTTATAATACAGTCCTGAGTTTCGTCACCAAAAGTAATAATCCAAACGGTGGTGTAGCCATGGGTGGGACCAACTATATAGTAGTAGTAACCCATTTGACTACCCTCAGTTTGGAACCTCGAGTGACTTCCCATTAATTGCTACACTGCTAAATATATTAAACAGTAGGCTATAAGTTAAAAGTTAAGCATAACTTAATCTGTCGAAACAAAACAAAACTAGCATTTAATTTTAACAAATTGATTCAATGAATTTAAATAAAAGGTCTTACACATGGATGGATTTTCTTAAACTATTATACAAACATCGACACCATTATAATTAGAGGCTAAAATAGTTACAGTATTCAATTTATTTGAGAAAACGCAGTTGAATTCAGACTAATACAAAAACTTTTTAACTCAGGTAATGATGGAAGATGTATCTAGAACTACATTAGAACATATAGTCAGTCACTTCCAGACCTTGTTTGACATCCCCAAAATTTCTGGGGTCTTCCCTCGCATGAATGAGATCTACCGGGTGCTTGGAGAGTCTAAGAATGTAATGAACACATTGAAGAGTTTACTGGGCCTTGGTGAGTAGTGGCATACCCTGTCCTTAAAGTTAATGAAGTACATCAGCAGAGCAGACATTTGTATACACCCACATGTTTTGTGCAGAACATATTTTAAAATTTAAATTAACAACTATCACAGCAAAACTTTTCATCGTGTGTTAAGAATGCAGTTTGTATTATTTTTGTTCTGTCTGTCATTTTTGGATATTAAAAAAATAAGTAGACCTCTGCAGTATTTTCTTCAAAAATTTCTCCTTTGTTAACTAACATTATATATTTACAAATATCCTCTAAAACGTAAACTATTGATGCAATCCTTTCAAAAAACTGTGTGGTATTGAGCACTGGTACTGGGACCATGGTCCGACGCCGCGCCGCACCCCGCGCCCCGTCCGTTCCTCTACTTCGCTGTAATCCTTTCAAAAAACTTGGTGGGATTGAGCACTGGTACTGAGTAGGGTTTCATGCCATTATGATTAATTCCCCCCCCCCCTCCCAGAGGCTGATATCCACACCTCAGCGCTGGTAGATGCAGTGGGTAGATTATGTCATGTCCACAACTCAACAACAGCCAAACAACTCAAGAAACTCCTTCAAACAGATGATTTAAATGGGTGAGCTCAGAAGGTTATTAACACTAACTCAGGGTTCTGTAACCTTTTGACCAAGTACGAGAGCTTACCAACTTTTAAAAATATATTTTTAGATGCATTTTATTAGTCATTTTATTTCTTTGGTCTTCTGCATGCTGTTGAAAATGTCTCTTGCGCTTTGTCTGGCTCATTGCCATGGCATTCATTAACTTATCAACTTAGGCTTGATGATAGTCACATATTTTTTTTTTTTTACTTCTTATTCTTATAAATTATAAAGAACTTAAAGTTGTTTAAAGTTTTGATGTTTGTTCTTCAAGGGTTGTTCGACGCTTAGAGGAGCACTCTGACTTTTTCCCAGCTTTCCACGGTGTAATGCATAAATTATTTGAAATTTTAGGTAAGTGCTAATAAGAGTTATCAGAAACAATACTTAAATCAAGTCTTATGAGATGAAATTCACACAAGCTTTTCTTTTTTGTAACAATGACTTTTAATATTGAAAATACTTGATACATTTCTCAAAGTGCTCTTTCAAAGTTCAGGCTGTTTCTCATAACTTTACAACAGGAGAAATGCAACTTAATTTCATCGTTCATTTCAAATCTTTTACTATCTTTTTCCCATTTTACACCATTGAAGAATCCGTCAAAATCAATATTTCATGTATGGCAATATATTATATTATATTGATCCAAAATTTTTAAAACTATTTCTTTGTTATCTCCGCTAAGAGTAGATATATCTATATTATAAATTTTTGTTGTTGCCTGTCTCCACAGGTGTAGACAAGATGGATGAAATCCTTCCAGCTGTGCGTGCACTCAAGTTGTTAGCTAAATGATTCAATGGCAAAAAATAAACTGTGTAAACATATTTCCTAAAATATGAAGTAATTTTTTAAAAGCATTGCTCACAAGTCATTAATATTAATTAGTAGTTCCTACCCTTTTAGCACCATGAGCCCCCAAGTATGACCACCTCAGGTAAATAGAGCATATGCACATGCTTTATCTACCGGTAATTATTGTAAAGATGCTATATTATTAACAAAAGAAATAGTTTGATATTTCTACTTCATTATTATAACATCTCAATTTTTTAAAGTAATTTTTAAAAAATCTACACTTAGTTAATGGACCATATCCTTAGTTGAATACAGAAATCTGCAAATTCTAAATGAGAAGTTTTAGATTTTGGGATCAAATTGCCAAGTTATAAATAAATTAAATAAATGATTTTGTTATTTAGGAACCCCGTCATTTTTTTAAAAAGAGGATCTTGCAGTACCTGTATAAAATGTCATGGGGCCTGGCAGAGCTGAATATTTTAAAATGTGATAAAATTATTACGAAGTTACTAAACACTGAAGGTGTATTCCTTTTTTTTTGTAACAGTAATAGCAAGTAAGAGTAAATGTAAGCATAACTTTTATTTGTTTGTATGATATAGTAATGTAATAGTATTATATTTTACATCTTCCAATAAACGTTGCTTGAAAACACACCCTCTGCCCCTTAGCCTCATCCACTGGAAAGAAATGGTAGCAGGCTTAAATTAAAATACCGGTAGCTCATTTTCAAGGATGATCGCATAAAATAATTTTGGCTCACTATAATACTGTCTTCCACCTAAATTAAGTTACCTTCTTTTGCTAAAGTTAAGACCGAAAGGTATAAAACTTCCTTTGTTCTCCAGTTCTGTACCACAGTGTTTACCAAATCTAAGTCTAAGGATCACTAATGAAATCATTATTGTCACTAAATGAGTTCATTGATGGCTGATTTCAATGCAAGAGCAACACTTAAGATGTATGGTGTATAAATTGTTATGATTGTAATAGGTCGTCTTGGTTAAAGTACCCGCATGCAATTAATTATGTGCTGAAACTGAATATGTACAATGTAAAAAGTAATTTAAAAAAAAATATATCCATTTCTGAGGATCAATGAAAGAATCTTATCTTATAACTTATATTATATACAAAATAGTACGCATGAGTTGTTTTTAGTTTTTATATTATAAATAAATATTTTAGCAGTCTATCAACTAAGAAGAATTGTATTCAATTCATGTCTATCATGTTTAACTGCCAAATTTTTGGCAAGTTAATAAATGCTCAACTCAAACAAATTATGTTCTTCATGTTATGATTATTTGTTTCCCAAGTAAATACATAAATGATAATAGTACTTTTTCTTTTCATCATTTAACTTTAAATAAAACAGAAACAAGACTATAATTTATTCAGTTTATTCCATGTTATTTCGTAACAGTAAAAGTGAACATGTAACTAAATCTTTTTGAGAATTAACTTATTAAAATACCAAAATAGGCAAAATAGCCTCCAGTTTGTGCAATACGTTTAATTCCTCAGATCTCATGAATTAATATCATTAGACTTTTTAATAAGTTATTTCAGAGTATTATCTATATCAGATAAAATGAGATATTTAATAAAAAATAGAATCAGTGTGGTAACTACAGTAATTGAAAAATCCTTATGCTCACACAGAAAAAGACGCAAAAAATATTTTCTTTCAAAACACATACATTAAATACATGTACAATATAATAATGTTGCCAATAAAACAAATACTACAAAATCACTGCATACATCTTTATCTTTACAGAATGTCTTTAGATATCTGGCCTCTCTTCTGGTTTCTTAAGACTGCTGTAATCGATATTTGGGGCATAAAACTGAAATTTAAACAAAAACAAAATGCCAAGTATGAATTGCAACATTCTAATAATGTAACCATTTTGGGGGAAAAGATGAATTAAGTAGGTTTACACTTGACATTTTTACAAATTATTATTATTGAAGAACAGTTTTTCATCATGAGATCATTGTACCGGTAAACATCAAAGACTCATTGCCATTGGATGTAAAAATATTAAAACATATTCATTACCTTGTACTGCTTGTTAACAGGCCATCTAAGATTTGCCATTCCTTCATGTTTGTCCTTCCACCTAATTAAAAAAAAATAATATAAAAACAAATTAATTTTAATTAAACAATGAATTTTGAATTGATAAATGGATTTCTTTACCAGCCAAATGAAAGAAGAAATTTATAAATGCTTTTTCATTTCACACCTCTCCACTCATTGAAACAGATTTAATAAATAAATTTCTTTCCGTTCATAAAAATTGGCATGCGAGAAATATTTTGAGCATTAAATTTGATGGTTTAGCTCCTGTCATTTGACACCAACAACAACCCCCCCTCCCTTTTCAATTGATTTTTTCCTTACCCAACATCTGGGGACTTGGCGGCTAATCTATAAATGTAGTAGGCGGCCCATGCCATTCCTCCTCCAACGCACACAAAAAGAGGAATTAGCTGAAAATTCAAAAAGTTTTTATGCAAAGATTATTTGGACCACATATCACATAAGGGGTCACTGGGGTTGGCAATGTTAAGGAGCAGCTGTCAATGAATGATTTAAAACTTGTTAGCTGAATTAATACTTACTTATGTGTTACATAAATTAAAAATGTTTTTTTGGGTATCATTTGTCTATAGTAAATAAACGATGGTTATGTTATAATGACAAATTAATCTTTAAATAATAACTAAAATTTAATGTAATTGATAACTTGTCAAAATTAAGACAAATCAAGCATTAACATTTTAAAAATATACCATATTTTCGAGCATATAAGACTCAGGTTTTGACCTTTTGTGTAAAAAATTGCAAGAAGTCATTGATTGATGGCTTCAAATTAAATTGTTAATGAAAACAGTCTCATTAGTCCAATCAATAGTAAAAAGGCCCATACTGCATGCCTATGCCATATTTTTTTCCTTAAAAAATTGTAAATTTGGCGTTAAATTATAAACATATTCGACAGTTGAGTGTAACAATTGGAAGCTGTTGATATTCCTTTGAAAGACATACCAGTAATTATAATTCAACCATGGAAAATTTTAAAATATGTTGTCAGTTGTGAAACTCTTTGGTTTAATGATTAATGATAATGTGCTGTGTCAGTATTGGTATAAGTAATTTTCTTTGAGGACACCTAGGAAATGAATGTGAAGACATATTAGAAAATAGAAGTAGTCGTCAGTTTTTAATATTTAATGTGGTGAATTTGATTTATTTCAATAAACATTCACTTTATAATTTATACTATAAATATACTATAAATTATAAAGTGAAGATCGCCATTTTGACAACAAAATTATAATACCCGATTTTTCTTGGACCTGGGCAATATCTAAGTCAAAGTTCCTAAAAAAAGTAGTTACACTCGGTTTTTCCCTACAGCCTATGTTTTGTCTTAGTTTATTGGGCCTAAATATTTTCAATATTAATAAAGCCAAATGAATGTCACTTGCATGTGGCATGTATAATAATTTTTAAACTGCAAGGTTAAAATTTATTTACAATATTACATTTACACCTACATCGTCATTAGCCTACATGGCTTCAAAGACATTAAATAAGTCTCATATTCATAACTGTCTTATTTTAATATGAGTAATGACTGATTTAACCTTAACTTCACCACTATTGTCACTACTGACTTGAGCTAAAACTAGGACTAAGAATTTTTTTTTTAGCTTACTAAGTAATTAAAAGTCTAAGCCCTAAGCGGACTAAGCGTAACATAAGAAATAAGAAGACTAGCCCAAAAGCAAATTTAACCATTAAAAATAAGTCTTGTCACGAAAGCACATTTCCCACAAACTACTGATTTTACTAACTGAAGGGTGTTTTTTCAAACTGGCTACTGTAAGTCCTGGCATGGTCATGATTGCAGCTTTGTAGTATCCCCCACACAACTAACTAGTTATAGATTACTGCCCAATGTCATACACTTTTCATCGGGACAAAGTAAACGGAAACGGAAACACACGTTTAATCTCTAAACGATTTTCTATTTTGTTTCGGTACAACTGTAAAAGTAAGGTCCGGAGCTATGAGCTTTCGTAGAGTATTAGACCTATAATAATACATTTCTTTTGTTAGTAAATATTATTTTAAAATAATTGAAGAGCAGTCTACGGTTATTTTTAAGCTGACAGAACTGTTTTGAGTTGGAACAGAAATTGAAAGGGAAACTACCTAATGTAAACTGATAAATGGCAGTATCTCCACCCCTTAGTCCTTAGCCGTAATGACGTCATCTATGGAGGCCCCCATTATTAGTATTTATATTACATCATAATTAAAGCATCATTTTAGATTGGCTTTGCGTCAGAAATATTAACAGACATCGCCATTTTCGTGTGTTCTGTTTGGCCTTTTAATTAGCTGGACAAGTGGTTGAGAAGTTATTAGTATTTTTTGTTACCCTTTTCCAACGATTTTTTTAAAATAATGAAATTATTTACCGATCGACGCAATGGCGAAGCTAGAGTTAATGCCACTGGGGCGAGCCAAGTTTTTGCCGCCTCCCTACCACCAGGGTTTCTTCAGACAAACCCCCCCCCCCCAAAGAGCATTTCAGATTGGGCGGCGGGGGGCAGTGAAAGCTGCCAGAGGCGCAGCGGGGGGGGGGGGGAGAAGAGGACATACATACCCATGCACCATACTAGCGGGACGCCAAAACGGGATGTGATGGTATTTATTGATATTCTTACACTGAAGTATCTGCAGACAAACGGCTTTACCTTCGACAAAGTGGTGACCAGCCAAATAGTCCATAAGATTGTTTCTGCACGAGAAGCTCTGTCACTTGGTGGAACATACTATTGAAAAGGCCCTTTTAAAATCAGACCAATGTGGAATTTCGGTAGAGAGAAGATTAAGGTTTTAGAAGAGAGTGACAGGAGAACTATTTACGATCCACCATGGGTATTTTAAATGAAGTAAATTTAATGTAAAAATAACAATAGCGTAACGTTGTTACATTTTTTAAATTTAAATACATTTGCCCCCTGACCTTCGATTAATTTGCTTTTGTTCTTTTCATACTGTGGACTTATTTTAACAAGAAGAAATCCATCGTGGAAGTCGGGTAATTATTTAACCCAAGCGTATCTTCAGCCACGTACTGTCATATTAATCAGCGTGTGAGAGCGATGAGCAGAAGTTGAGGATGCCAAAAACTGTTGGGCAAATTCAAAATGCAGGGGTGCTACTTGAATTCAGTGTTTCTTTCAGAAAATTTTGAAGGGTACTTTCAGGTTTTATATTCCGGTATAAATGCATAATTTTATCTGAAGGAAATAGTATAAAATAAAATAAAACTTTCCCAAAATCAGTTAATTTAAATATTTATTTGAAATTTAAAACTACTATAGTCTAACTTTCTTCAGATAAATTACAAATTGACTCTTTGATAAACTTTAATATGTGACGATGGATGGGGCATTTTGATTATTATTCAAATAGTAAACAGAGAAAAGCAGCTGGGAATTTAATAAATATGTCGGCTAAGGCTAAACTAAGTATTTTAAAAAAAAAAAAAATGTTACAAAATCAGCACACTTAATATGATTTAATCATTTAAGTAAAACACAGACGCATTCGACTGGATAATAATAGATTAATCTTCGAATATTTGTATGCTCCTGTTAAATTCTAAATTTGTGAAGTTTTTTTATTCTATCTAGCTCAACATGTATGGGCCCGTCCATAAAGTATGTCACGTTATTTTTGACCATTTTACCCCCTCCCCCCTGTCACAAATCTCGGACCCCCCCCCCGCCCAAGTACGTCACACTTTCGAACAAAATTTAAAAAAAAATAAACACCTAATTAAAATTTAATCTAAAACACATTTCACTATTCAGCTGTATTAAATATAAAATTTCCACTTAAAATAACAATCACATATCACATTATTAAAATTACTCTAATAGTAGAATTGTTAATTATCAACCAGTTGTCACAGTTATTCATTGAAGCAGTAACTCAATCTAGATTGAATTTGAAAACAAAAATTGCAAAAATTAGACTTAGACAATTATATAATACACATCATTTATCTGCTGCTTTTTCATTTACAAAAGGTGAGGTCAAGTTTTAGATAATTTCCGATTATGCAATCTTTTTAAACAGGATAAGAAGTAGATTAGCGAAACTTGACCTCACCCAGTGATTAAATAATAAAAATGAAACAAACATTTTGACTTAAAAAAGACTAGATTGACGAATTATGTGACAAACTCTTGTGCTATATTGAATCTGTTTATTATGGGCCTGTGAATTATGTTTAATTCTAAAATATTCACGGGACATCCATCCATGGTGAAGTGAGTGTTCATCCATAGTTACGACTGGCATCAATCTTTCACCAACATCGTTTCCTGTAAGGATAATTGCAGACAGATCAACTTCATCCTCATGTAGCCACTCAACATCCTCTGAATGTGCATGTTCTCTTCTGGCAATAACTGCCATGAGTTCTCTTTGCCTTCTAGCAGTGATTTTCAAAGGACTGATACGTTTTATCTGAGTTGATTCTGGAACAGTTTGGGTGGACACATTCTCCCGTGCCCGAGCTCTGTGTTGTCCTGCATGTTTCTTCAACATTGTTTGTGGGGCAAAGTATAAGTGTCATACTTTGCAAACTCGATCAAGTAAGCTGATCTGCAAAGATGGACAATAAAAAGATCATATAGTTGTACTTTGAAAACTCCTGTTGATCTCGGCAAGGCTATACAACTATACATAAAACAAGGCGTCGCAACAGCATACTAGCGCTCCTTGCGAGAGGAATCGTGAACAACACAGTCAGGAGATACGCATTTCATGCTATTTTGAAATAAAACTACCGGTAATTCAAATGTTTCAAAAAATTTTTGAAAATTATTTTTAAAGCTATTAAATTCTACTTAAAAATAAAAAAAATAAATTAGAAATACATTTAAAAAAATAATAAATGTGTGACGTCACACATGGCCTCACCCCCCTTCCCACTGACACACTTTCTTCCACCCCCCCCCCCTTTCTGGAGCGTGACGTACTTTATGTACTTTAAGTAAAATTATTTTTAAAGCTATTAAATTCTACTTAAAAATAAAAAAAATAAATTAGAAATACATTTAAAAAAATAATAAATGTGTGACGTCACACATGGCCTCCCCCCCCTTCCCCCTGACACACTTTCTTACACCCCCCCCCCCTTTCTGGAGCGTGACGTACTTTATGTACTTTAAGGACGGCCCCCATCGAATCGAGTACATTTAAAACTATGCTAACTAATAACTATATTTACAAAAAAACACCAAAAAACGCATCATAATCAAACAATATTTATAATTAACGCTTACCCGATCCCTACTTTAAAATTCATGCTTGATTAAGAAAAATAATTTGAATACAGATTTGTACATGTTTGATACATAGCAGGAACTATATTATAAAATTATAGACCTTCATATTGATGAATGATGAAAAGGTAGTTTCCTGTTCGGAATGACTAGCCTATAGGTACCAGGGTACCTATAGCGAGTACCTATAGCATCAAAAGGCTATTCGGACCCTGCTGGTCACGTGAGGTCTATATAATTATTCGGTTGGTCACATGACGGATATGACGGATGACTACCTGTTGGATTGCCATCTTAGAGCCATCATTACCAACGAGAAATGTACCATATTTTGAAGACTCTTATGTAGCTGAAAAAACACGAAGAACAAGTGACGTACATCTAAAAGCAAGTAAGAATACGATTATATTTATAATTTTATCTTTTGATTCTATTTTAAATATAGTTCTATAATCATTAACATGACTATGACATCAATCAAGATTCAAGATCAAACTCAAAGTTGCTTTTTGGCGGCAAATCGGCTACTGTCTTATCTGTAATAGTAATAGTAATGAAAAGTTTGGCTGCGGCTATTCGGACCCGGTATCAGAAGTGGATACTTCAATTTTTAAATTCACTGCAAAAATTATTATTATTCACACTTCCGATACATCAAATGTTCTTTTGAAATAAAAAAAAAAATGGTTAATTCGGAGAGATCAGCCCGCGGCCGCCATCTTGGTTATCGTGACCCACGAACTTATGTCGCTAAATGTATCCTTATACCTAACCTGAACCCTAAATGTATCCCTAAACCTAACATGAACCCTAAAATTAAAGAGTATGAATACTCACTAATTCCAATTGCCAATAGTGGTTGGACTTTAACTATTTAATTTAAATAGATTAAATAAAGCTATTCAACGTTCCTTTTGAGAACCAGGAATTTTTTGTCAAAACACCCATGCAAACATGGCTGGTGTAAAAGCAATGTAAATGTAGGTACTTTGACACAAAGTTTAAATATTGTCCAATTGCAATGAATGATACATCATTTTAAAGGGCTAGCTATAAGCTTTGCAATTATTACACCAAGTGTGTGATTAATTTTTCAGTACTTTTTATGATGGTAACTTTCAGGTTAAAATTGTTCATGATTCATAGTAGGATATTGTCTTCATATTAATGCACGCTTGCGCTCTAATATAGTAAAGTTTCTGTCTTCTACTAATTCATGTATTATTTTACTTCCAGGTCAAAGTTGTTGTTTTCACAGAGATCACTTGAAGACCCCCGTCACTGCCAGAATTCACAGCTCCTCTTATGATGAATGTGCAGGAGGAATCATGACATGCCCATACAATGACTGGTCAACATTTTACTTCAGGTAAATACAATCCTTTTTATTCTATTTATTTTTCATTACCTATGCCACTAATTTTAAACAAAAATTTTTAGTTTTATTTTTTTACATCTAACTTGTTGCTTGATTTATCACACCGGGTATTAATCTTGAGGTAACTTGCCATTATTGGGATCTTGGAAATTTATTCCCAATGGATCATAAGCCGACCACAATCTTAGTTTTGGCCGGGAAAACCCTGAAAAGTGTCTAATCTGCTTATTAGTGTACTCTTTCAGTTTTGGCTGGGAAATTATTTTAAAGGTTTTCATAGAAACCTTAAAAATTATTGCTTATTAAAAAGACTTAAAACTATTAAACTATTCAGTATTATGTATAACAGCGACTCACTTCACTTTTCTACATCAATATACCGTAAACACACTGAACAGAATCAGTCATATGCGCACACACAGTCACAATCTTATTGTTTTCTATAGTAGAATCAATGTACCTGGTGAAAACTTCCTGTGACAGACTCAAAAACCCAATTATATAATTGATATATTTTGTGTGTAAATAGGCCTTTGAATAGGGATCTACAGTACATGCTGAATTTTGATTTATAGCCATGTCTCTCTCTCTGGTCTGGTTGCTTACTTTGATTTTGTCACCTGTGTGTCTGATACGTGACATTACCATACACTTTGTATTCGCTTCAGTTACCTCTAGAGGTAACTCTCATAATTCATGGAATGCTTAAATTATACCAATGCTGCTTCTCCCCGGTAAATCTATGTTGTCTGCATATGCCAGGTATTGCACTGGTTGGGCTTTTTAAAGTTGGTTGGTGTCCTGATGGTTGAGATTCTGATACATTGTTTGTGATAGTTCATCCTGTGCTCACATGTATGTTTCTCTGGAAGTTGTTTGTGATAGTTCATTTGGTGCGCACATGCATGTTTCTCATAACACTTTCTAAAGGGATGTTAAATAGGATACATTCTAGTGAGTCTCCTCGACTCAGAGGCCCTGATTAATATGAAAGTTCCTCAAGTACTCTTCCTGTACTTAGATTCTTTTTTGGAGGTAGCTATCGTCATGTATAGTTTGTTAGAAACTCCAAGTTTCTATAGTGCATTATACAGATATTTCTTGTCAAATTCTTGATATGAAGCTCTATATTTTGTCTATGCAGTTCGTTTTCTCTTAGTTTTATTATAAGTTCCACAGTGATAAGGTCGGTTCCTGGGGCTTTATTATTTTTCATGGTAAGGATCACGCTTTTTGTTTCATAGTTGGTTGGCTGACCAAAGGGTACAGTTCTTGTGGTAGTTTGTAATCCTCATTGGCTCCACCATATGAGCCATTTAGCATCCCTTCAAATTGTTGTGCCCTTCTACCTTTTCTGTGATCAGTTCCTTATCTATAATGCTGATAGGATTCCTAATAAATGCTGCTAGTTGTGCTGTATGCATGAATAAACAAATCCATGTCTTAATTGAAAGCTATTTTATTTTGTAAAAAAATGTGATAATTAAAACATTTTTATCTTCCCTTATTATAGTATAGGCTATATTTTAGAATGAAAACCTAAAAACATGTTAAAGTTTAGACTGTAGTGATTTGAAGAAGTTTTTTACC
>CAXITT010000238.1:273036-318152 GCA_964033795.1 Lymnaea stagnalis | reverse complement strand
AAACCTTTTTGTGTGTTCAGATGGGGAGTGGGGCAAAAATGGTTGTGAAGAACTGCTGTAAGTGGTGGGGGTTGTACAATATCTTAACAATAATTATAATCATTGGTCAAAACTAACACCCCTCCTGGTTAAAAGAAAAGTTTAACTTTATTTGAATAAGTTTGAGAACCACTGTGCTAGTGTGTTAAATGTGAAGTAAATTTTGATGGGTAAAAGGAGTATGAAATGATACTAATACACATGCTAAATTTTATTAAGCATTCCTTCTTCATGAGCTGTAATCATTCTTCAACAGGAGTGAATGGTCAAGAGCAATCACAAGATGAATAGTCAAGAGAAACCACATCTCAACAAGACATGTTCCAATGATCTTCCAACTTATAGAAATCAATCCATTAAATGACAACTTTCGACAATAAGGTATGTGAACTTTTACTATGAAATGAATGAGCGTGATAAGTTGCGCCACCTTGGTGTAGCAAATAATAAATGTATAGGAAATGTTCAACATTAATACAGCAAAATATTTTGAAAAAAATACCTTTAGCAGCATAACAATAGGTGGACTATACTACTAAAGTGAAAACTTGCACTTAAATAAAAAATAGTAAATATAAAATGAGCAATAGTGTATGTTATTTATCATCATCAATGGCACTACAGCCCATTTTTTTATCATTGTGACTATGGGTGGTTCTTTGTACAAATAGTAAAGTTCTTGGTTTGTACGTATTCTCCAGATATCATTTTCTATCACTGGTCCGTATATTTTGCGGAGGATTTTCCTCTCCCATGTGTTGAGCAGGTTCTCTGCTTTTCTGGTGAGGGTCCAGGTCTCACTAGCGGACGTTACTACAGGTCTTATGATGGTGGTGTATATTGTCTTCTTTGTTCCCCTTGATAAGTTTTTGTTTCCCAGTAGCTTTTGTAGACTGAAATAGGAACAGTTGCCTGCTGTTATCCTTTCTTTCACCTCTGACATTATCTCATTGTGCTCATTTATAGTTGCCCCTAGATATTTGAATGTGTCCACTCTCTCAAATTTGTGGTTGTTTATATTGATGTTATCATCAGCATGGGAGTTTCTTGACATTATCATATATTTTGTCTTCGGTTCATTTATATCAAGGCCAGCTTTGAATGAGGCATTTTCAAGTTCCCTGAATGCTTTAATTATGTCATTACGGTTTCTACCCAGTAGTGCTATATCATCTGCATATGCCAGGTACTGCAATGGTTGGCTATATAAGGTTCCTGATGGTCGTTGCTCTGTAGTATCTGTCTGGAAATAGTTTATGGTTCCACTTGTGGTAATGTGAATGCTTCTAATAACTTTTTCTAGCGTGATGTTAAACAGGATACATGATAGTGAGTCTCCTTGTCTGAAGCCCCGATTAACTATGAACTCCCTAGAATATTCTCCCTGTACCTTGATTCTGCTTTTGGAGTTGGCCATTGTCATGTGTATGAGCCGAGTAAGCTTGTTAGGGACTCCAAGTTCTTGTAAAGCATTGTATAAGTAATTCATGTTTACGCTATCGTATGCTGTTTTGTAATCCACATATAGTTGGCGTATGTCGATGTTATTTTTTCATTTTTTTGCTGGCATCATTCCATCACAATGTGACGATGGAGTGGGCTTCGGAGGACGAAATCCACATGGCCTGGGATTAAACTTCAAGGATTATTAGCTGGTTCCCAACAGCAAATCGCCTCTCTCCACGCCACTGGATAACCCAAGAGAACATCATTGGATGATACTGCTTGGCACCAGGGACGTCGCAGGAGTTGACGGAATGTTTCATTGTATCAATGTTATCCGCCTTTCGGGACTCCATCTCCGGGTTTGATTTCAGAGTTTCCTTCTCTTAGATGAGTTGCCGTCCAAGGTTAATGCGTCCCATCTACCCGGGGTGCTGGTGGTGTTTTTGCTTGACTGGGCTCTTGCTGGAATTGAACTCCAGACCACCAACTTGAGATTTGCTCAGTTTAGACCACTCGGCCACCCAGCATGTCGATGTTATATGCGTAGCATTTCTTCAGGAGACATCTTATTGAAAAAATATGATCCGTGGTTGACCTATTCTGCCGGAATCCACATTGATAGTCCCCTAGGATCTATTCACTACACTTTTCCAATTTTCTCGCTATAAGTTTTGTGAGGATTTTGTACATTACATTAAGAAAGGAGATACCTCTATAGTTTGAGTATATCAACTTAGATCCCTTTTTGTGGATTGTGGATAGGGATTATGAGTGCCGTGTCCCATTCAGTTGGCATTTCTTCCTCCTGCCAGATTCTGGTTATAAGTTCGTGTATTTGCCAATGCAGTTCGCAACCACCTAGCTTTATGAGTTTTGCAGGGATAAGGTTTATTCCTGGGGCTTTGTTATTTTTCATGGTGGAGATTACATCTTTTATTTCATTTAAAGTTGGTTGGTTGGCCAGTGGGTCCGGTCCTCCTTGTGGCGGGGCGTAATCCTCATTGGTTCCTCCACCTGAGCCATTCAGTAAACCTTCAAAGTGTTGTGCCCATCTCTCTAGTACTCTACTGCTCTCTGTGATCAATTCTCCGTCCGTGCTTTCACACAAGTGTGATCTTGCTTGAAAGCCATTCTTTTCCAGCTTTATCTTCAGGTAAATTCCCCTCACATCTCTTTCTTTTGCCAACTCTTCTATCTCTACTATTTTTTATTTTTCCCAAACACGGTTTTTCTTTCTGCAAATTTTGCTGGCCACCCTTCTTGCTTCATTATATAATTGTCGTGTTCTTCTTGTTTCCCTTTGCATCATCATTAGCCGAGCTTTGTTTCTTTGTTTTATAAGTTCTTTGCATTCTGCGTCATACCATCCTGTTCTTTTCACTGCTGGTTTAAATCCAATCGTTTCCTCTGTTACACTTGTGACTTTTTGCTTCATCTTTTCCCATTGCTGGTTTATATCAACGTTGCTGGCTGATTCTCTTTTGGATAATTCTAGTAGAGTTTCAATCTTCTGTTGATATTCCTCAGTAATTTTTGGGTCCCTACTCAGATTCTGACTATTGTACAGTTTTTCTCTTTTATATTGTTTATTGTGGATGTTACAAATTCTTTGCTTATATTTGATTCTAACAAGCATGTGGTCTGAGTCTATGTCCACCCCTCTACAACTTTTCACATCTGATATGTCCGAGCCATGCCTCCGGTCGATGAGTACGTGGTCTATTTGATTACGGGTAAATCCATCTGGAGATATCCATGTCGCTTTATGTATTTGTTTATGTTGGAATACTGTGCTACTGATTATCATTCCTTTTCCAGAGGCGAAGTCTATAAGACGTGTTCCGTTGTCATTGCTCTCATCATGCATACTTTCCTTTCCGATTGTTGGTCTGTAGACTAGTTCTTTCCCAATTTTTGCATTGAAATCGCCAAGGACTATTTTGATATCATGTCGTGGAGCCTCATCAAATACTCTTTCCAGTGTTTCGTAGAAAGTTTCCTTCATGCTTTCATCTGTATCTTCCGTTTGGTGCATGAGCACAGATTAACGTAATGTTAAACATTTTTCCTCTAATCCTTATGGAGCATAATCTTTCACTCACTGGTTTAAACCCAATGACTGCATTTACTGTCTCTCTTTTGACTGAAAACCTTGTTCCTAAGGTATTTGTGTTGTTTCCACTGCAGAATATTGTATATTCCTTTGTATTTAGTCTTTCCATCTAATCTCCTGTAGTGCCGCAATCACGATTCTATATCTAAGTAATTCCTCACTGAGGCGGGCCAAGGCACCTGCTCTGTATAAACCGAGTACATTCCAAGTCGCTATCCAAATTTTATGTGTGTGGTCAGGCATGGGTCGAAATCCATAAATATCAGTCCGTTTTTCTGATTGTGGTTTTACTTTCGTAACATTAGCTTTTTTACGTGACAGGGTCGTCCGCCCTGCGCGCAACTGTCTGGGGGGAATGCCAAATACCTGTATTTATCAAATTAAAAAATGAATCAAATTTCATAGTCATGATAAAAAAATATGGTTATTTAGAGCAGTGGTTCTCAACCTTTCTAATGCTGCGACCCCTTTATATAGTTCCTCATGTGTGGTGACCCCCAACCATAATATTATTTTCGTTGCTACTTCATAACTGTAATTTTGCTTCTGTTATGAATCATAATGTAAATATCTGATATGCAGGATTCATTTTCATTGTTACATGTAGCATGGGTAACAGTAAACTACTATGCTACATTTTGCGACAGTATGCGTAATAGCCAACGTCAGTGCGAAGGTTGAGATTGCTACTTTCTTACCAGATCAGAAATGCAGTCTTTGCAAGAGCACAATGAAGATGATCTTTCACAACAAGTCTACTTCTATCTTTTGGCTTGATTACCAACAAGCTGGAAAACCTTGTTTCACGAAGATATGTTGTTGGAAAGGAAGTGGAAAGCGCAACACAGACAGAAAAGGGTATGACTGCAAACACTTGATCCAGAATTTTGCAACTGCCATTGTAGAGGAATCATTTCTCGCTGTATTGCTGTCAATAATTTCAATGAACTCTTCTTGTGTTGACTCAGGAATATCTTCAACTTTGACTCTGAATGGACTTCTGGCAAGTGCAAATGGGGTGTGAGGCAGATTTGGAAAGTACGATGAAATTTCGTCAGAAAGCATGTGCAAGTGTTCCTTCACGGAGTTTATCATTGTAATCCCTTTGTCTGGTTCAATGTGATGAAACAAGATAATATGGGCAACGTATACATTTTATTTTCATCCAATTTTTTTGGCCAAAGCTGAAATTAAAATTTAAATGATCACATCTTTTTCGGGAAATTGAGAGATGTTGCATTTGGTCCTTGCAGTGATAAATTTAACTCATTTAAGATGGCAAAGATGTCAACCAAGTAAGCTATTTTCTTCGAGCTTCGAACAGTGAAATTGCTTTCTGATTTAAAAAAGTTTTGAGTTCATCACAAAGCTCAAAAACACGTTTTAAAACTGTTCCTTTCAACAACCATCTCATTTCGGTGTGAAATAGCAGAGCATTGTTTGACGCATCAACTCGTTGCACAGTTGAATGTTGAAAGTGCTTGCCTTTACAAAATTGACAGAACTTACGACACTTTTCATTACTTCTTTTAACTCTTGTGACAGCGTCTTCGTTGCTAATATTTGCCGATTAATCAATCAGTTAGTTCCGATGACTTTTTTGTGGCTCATTCAGTATTAAACCCATATCGACATCCTAGTATAGCTTGAGCACCATCTTTGCAAACAACCCACACCTTTTCCAAGAGATCTTATGATCTTTCAGAAATAAACCAACTCTGTCAAATACATCACGTGCACTAGTTGCCATTTCAAGAGTTTTGCAAAAAAGAAACTCATCTTAAAGTCACCATCATTAATATACCTCACGTGAACTAGTAACTGTGAACTGTTTGCAACGTCTGTAGATTCATCAAGCCTGATACTATATATTGGAAGTGGAGCAGATTCATCTGTTTTTCTATGGACAGTGTCGTAACAAATTCGTCTCCAATCATAATGAAAATTTCTGACATTTCTGTTTTTTTAGCCGGACCAAATCAATCGGATTCTAAGACCATCGTCATCGTAAATGTGTGTTTTCCAATGGTCTGAGGCGACCCACCGGTTGAGAACCGCTGATTTAGAGGATAACCTTTTAATTAGAATATCTGAAAAATTTCATGGCAGTCACCATTGTCACCGTAGCAACAGTCCTATTTTTATGGTCTTGTCCCATCCATCCCTAAACTTCATTCCACTCAGAACTGATGCTTTTATATCTCCATGCTTGGATTCCCAACTGCAGTAGATCTGAGAATGAAATATTTTGCGCTTTGTGAGGAAAAATGCTTAATCTAACATTTATTAACATTCATGCTCCCATCAAAGATATGGAAGGTTGGGGAAAAGAATCCTTTTATGAGACACTGGAAAAGATCTACAAAGAGGCACCACAACATTATATTAAAATAATGATTGACGACTTCAATGCCAACTATATTGGCAAGGTAAAGTCTGCATAAAGAATCCAATGACAATGGGATCCGACTCATAGACTTTGCTTCAATAAAAGAAGAGATGTCAGTTAGCAGCACTAAGTTTCCACTAAAAAATATACAGAGGTATGGATCAGACGTACTAGATGTAAGAAGCTATCAAGGAGCAGATGCAGACTCTGACCATCTACTTGTAAGGTTAAATATAAGCAGAGAATAAGCATAATTCACAATGACCAAAATCAAAGAGAAAAGTGATACGATTACCCAAAAACTTTCCAAAAATGATTTAGAAGTACAAGTAGAAGCATCACAGGAGGAAATAAACGAAAAACAGCATAAATGAACAGTGGAATGGGATTTAAAAAATGCTGTGAAAACATTAGAAAATCTGAAAAAGTAGTAGGATTTCAGCAATCTAACAATAGAGTCGGCTGATTTGATAATGAATGCAGACAGACTGTTGAAGAAAGGAACAAAGCATGAACGACCACGATACAAACAAAGAGAAACACAAGACAAACATACAAGGAAGCCAAAAGAAAAGCCACAAAAATGTGTAGGAAGAAAAAGAAGGAATGGCAAAAATCTAAATGAATAGAAGACTTATGAAGGGAGGGAAACATCAGAGCAATGTACATAAAGATGAAAAGAATGGACACCAAGGCAGACTGTAATTGTGTGAGAGTCAGGAAGGAGAATTAAGGAAAATAGTAAAGTAATGGAGAGGTGGGCTGAATATTTTGAGGACATAATAAATGCATACAATAGACGAGATGAAGATTATCAACCACCAAATGGAGGACCAGACCCTTTCATAAACTAGCTAACTCTAGAAGAAACCACAAAGCACCTGGAGAAGATTTCATCACAGCAGAAACTAAAAAATGGCAAGGAGAGAAAATTCCAACAGAATGGCAAACAGCACTAATAACACCAATACACAAACTACAAAGGAATTTCCCTATTAAATTTTACATATAAAATATTGACAAAATTAGTTGCCAAAAGACTACAGCCGTACACTGAAGAAATACTAGTTGACTTCCAATGTCGATGCAGACAAAAAAGATCAACAACTGATCCGATGCCTATTAGAGAAATGTTACAAATATAATATCCCAGTACATTAACTCTATGTGGACATATCAAAAGGCGTATGACAGCATCAAAAGAAAATATCTATATATACTCAGGAGTTGGCGTACCCTAAACTAACTCTGTCAAGGCGATCCCAATCCCGGGTGCCAAAGGAGGAGGGTGGCGTGAGGCCAGCTACCTCACCTGTAAAAACCAACAAATTTCAGTCGTGAGAAGAGAGGGCTCATTTCAGGGAAGAGCTATGAAGCCTTGTGGCCAAACCCAGGCTATACTGGAAACCTCAAAGCCGAAGACCTCCTTTCTAAGGAAACAAACATAAGAACCTGAAACGTTAGAACCATGTATACAAACATACACTGCTTGGCATTTGTGAAACAAGATGGATACAAGCTCAACAGATAAATTTGGCCTCTGGAGAAATGCTAATATACTAGGGGTATGAGGAGGAAAATGCTCGGCATGCGCAAGGAGTAACCTTTTGTCAAGGATGGCACAAGATGCATTGATTGAATGGGAAGCACATGGACCAAGAATAATAAAATAAAGATGAACATAATACAATGTTACGCACCCACCAACCATAGCAAAGAAGAAGAGAAAGAAACATTCTACAATAGACTACAAGCAATAATTCCCAAGTAGAGACCTGAACGCCAAGATCGGAAAAAACAACAGTGGGTATGAGGAATTCCAACATAAAAACATGCACAAAATAACATAGGTATCCCTGGACAACAAAACGTAAAAATTTAGAAGGTCTCTACAAGATGTACGAGGAAAAAGAGGAGCCGTTGTCGCATTAGATCATCGTTCTTGTTTGGGCAAGACTCAAGTTAAAACTGAAGAAAAACTGGGAATAGCCAGCTGCTAAACAAACGAGCAGAAACGAGAAGAATTCAGTGCCACATTAAGAAATAAGTTCCAAGCACTGGAAGACCAAACAGAAGATGACCAGTTAGAACACAAAGATAAGAGAGAGAAAAGAAATAACAAATGGAGTTAGCCGCACTAGGGCTAAGAAAGCGAAAGAGAAATATAAAGAAGCAAATCAAAGTATTTTTAAAAAAAACGGCATCAAAAAAGATAAAAATGCCTTCATAAATGGCAACAGCAGAAGACGCACCCGGGAAGGGCAACTTGAAAGAGCCCTACGACATTTCAAGACATCTGTCAGGAAGATAAAGAAGGCAGATCAATAACAGAAAGGAAAGAACAACAAAAAAGATGGGTGGAATACAAATAAGGAAGAAATAGCTCTGACCATCAACCAGTGGCACCGGATCACAGCACAGCAGAATTGATGAGAGCTGATATAGATACAATAGTTAACATGCTGCACATGGAAAGGAGGATACCTCATCAAGATCCCAAAGAAAGGGGACCTCAGCAAATGTGCAATTATTTTGAATAGAATGAGAGACCAGGTCGACATGAAGCTACGAGATCAACAGGCAACATTAAGAATCATTGCAGAACAGCCCATCAAATGGAACTCTCACCTATATACAAATTTTATAGTCTATGAAAAGGCCTTTTAATAACCTGGACCGACAAACCGTGTGGAAACTTCTTCGGCACTATGGATTACCAGAAAAATTAGTCGGGATCATTCAGAGTTCTTATGAAGAAATGACTTGCAGAGTGGTCCACGAATGTAGACATTGGAGTGGAAATAGGCCATACTTCAGTAGGGTAGTTAGAAAATTCTCATAAGTAAAAACATTACAAGAAAAACATATTTTTTTTTATAAAACTGTAATGAGACCAGTTGTAGCATACATAGGTGAAATTTGGACTGTAACAAAACTGTCAGTAAACCTATTAAACGCAAGGGATAGGAAAATATATGTTGCAATAAAGGATTAATATGGATGGAGAGTACTAACCACATACAACAGGAATGCCAACGTTGACCTGATATTACCACCACTCATGTTTATGAAGCAATCCAAATGTATTTATATTCTATCATTGGTTATTTTACGCGAGTTAAAAAGTTCTGCATGGCTGATAAAGTTAGCATCTATAGCTTGTAGTTGATTGAATTACCATCTATTTTGATTCAAAGGGTTCATTGATAATCCTATAATTGTAGATATGTAACAGACTTTGACATTAGTACTAGAAATGAGTATTAGTTCAGCATATTACAACCCAGTGACCACGGAAGTGAAGTTGAACTGATATTCAGATGAACCCACAAACTGTCATTGGGTGATTTCCCAATTGAAATGAAGTTATCATTCAATTATTCTAAATTCTGTAACTTGAGCTCAATCAAAATATTTATTAAAATACATTTTAATTTCGCCATATTAACAACTTAACAAAAACAAATAAACTTGAACATATAGATTTAAATTGATTCATATCATTCCTTTAGCGTTACATGGTCAGCTTAGCTGCTTGTTTTGGTAAATTATTTACCAATTCTCTTCAAATTTTAAGTATGGTAGCAATTAATGATTTATGGGAAAGATGTGCATAGTTGAGGAGAGATTAGCCAGAAATTTGTTTTTATATGGATGATTAAATTCCAAAGTGTTATGTTTAGAGATGGGTTTAGTATTATCATTAAAATATTTATTTTGCCATTTTCTATAATTTGTCAAAACCAATGGCGAGAAGTGAATTATAGAACCAGTAGCGTTCACAAAAGAAGTGACATAATATTTATAATGAATCAGTTTTTAAAATAATAAATTGTATGTAGTCTATTTAATTGAGATCTGAGCTGTTTCTATACATTTGATTTCTAGCCATTGGTTACAGAACATATCAATGTTTTTACTGGTAGGACTTATACCAAATCTTAGTTGATAAATATTTCTTTTATTTTCAGATGGTGTTCAAGAATTAAAGGCTACTATGAGGGAAGACTTTTCTTCAGTTGGTGCAGAACTATTCAAGGCAAAGAGTATGAAGAAAAGTCAAGATCTCACATTCCTTTAATAAATAGATGGTGCTTAACTTAATTCAAGGCAAAGAGTATGAGAGAAAATATTAAAAATGGTACTTGTTATATAAATAGTATGAGAGAAAAATATAAATGTATGTAAAGAGTATGAGAGAAAAAAGAAACTATGTATATAAAATAAATAAAATATTTGAAACAAAAACATTTGAAGTGTTTAAAAATTTATTTAATTTTAAAGAAGAAAATGAAAACATGAATGCTCTTTATTTTAGGGGGAGAAAAACAAAAATTATCCCCGCGAGACTATCTCCTAAGAGATGAAAACATGAATACTCCTGGTGATATACAGTGCGTCATCTTTACAAAAGAAACACATGTTAAATTGATTGTGACTTGTTAGGTAACTTAAGGACTTGGTGAAATCCAAGCTACCTAAAAAAATGTAGGCATCTTATTCCACCAAGCCCTCCAATTACACATGTTACAGGCAAAGTGTGAAATCCAGGCATTCTATTAGAATCTTTGTGTGGTACTTCAATTTAAATGTTTATTTGTTTATAAAAAGTCCAGGCACTAAAGCCTTAAGACAAAGCCGGACGGACATTCTATAGAATGCCTGGATTTCATATTTTTCCTGTAACATACAAAATCAATCTATTATTTGATTAACATTTGTTAAAAACCACCATCATCTCAAAATGTCGCCAAAAAAAATTTACAATGAATTCACATGGATGGTGTTCAGAAATACATTTGTACGTTTCTCACATGGGGGACTTTGACATCCAAATACCTCACTGCCCCTGTTATTATTTCATTGCTGGTTTCCAAATAATTAAACTCTTTTTGTGCACAATTCGAGTCTTATCATTTGATGACCAGCAATATATACAATATCACACATACTTAACTGATTCTAGACAACATATTTACAATGGTATATGTTCAAAGTCTTAAAGTACATTCACACTACCAAATTGTTACTAGGATTCTGGCCTTTTAAACAAGATTTGTTGAACACTGAACAAAATATGATGGAACTATTTATGTAACTTGCCAGCAGAAACTGTACTGGACCAGTGAAATGAAATGGCCCCTTTTTTATGGCAGTTAGCAGCTGGTAGTTACAGAAAGTTGAGAAATACATCCTTTACTAAGACTTGACAACATATTTACATGGGTAGATCTACAAAGTCTTATGTCTACAAAATCAAATACATGAAAAGTGAGATTCAAATTATAACATGTAAGAAAACAAATATAATTATCAATAGAAGCATCCATTACAAAATGTAGATACTGGTTCACATGTTCATACACACATTTATTCAACAGCATGAATGGGTTGGCACTTTATTCAGTTGTAAATAAAATCATCCATACAATAACTATCAACAATAAAAATAATGGTGGTCAAACGTTCATGTTGTTGGCACCACTGGTAGTCCAATGTTCAGGAAAGAAACATCTGTGGTCAAATGTTAAAATTTTTGAAGTCAAGGAGTATTAACTTAATAAAAAATAAAGACAGGCATGTCTCTGTTAGTGTTACAGATAAAAGAAAATCTTTGTGGTACCCATACATTCATGTATGTATCTTTCTTGTACCAAATCATGGAAGTACCGGGTATTTCAATTGTTACCAATCATGGATGTATCTCAGTTGTACCCAACATGGATGTATTATCTCAGTCTTACACAATCATAGATAAATCTCAGCTGTACCAAATCATGGATGTAATCTCAGTGGTACCCAATCATGGATGTATATCAATTGTACCCCAATCATGGATGTACTATCTCAGTGGTACACCATCATGAATGCATCTCAGTTGTATGGTACCAAATCATGGTTGTAGTACACCGGTACCTCAGTTGCACCCAATTATGGATGTAGGAGCTCAGCTGTACCCAATCATGGGTTCATCTCATTTCTGAAGACCAAATTAAAAAAGAGAATACTATCAAAAATAGTTCACTATATATTTAATTTTCCAATATATTATGATGACATATTTTAGTCTTTATCTTAATTTCTCACTCTTTCAAACTTAGTATAATTTGGGAGAAATTAAAAACTGACTAAATACTAAATCTCAAGTAAAATAAAACTAACTAAAACTGGAAATACATTTACTTAATAGATATTCAGTACCTGGATTCAAAGAACCATCAAAATCAAGAGATATTGTTTTCTATCAGATCACATCTTGGAGGACATCATCCAATGTGTTGGCAGAAACAATCTGTAAATAGAGAAATTATAAACTTGCTTGTCTAGTTTTGTATAGTTTATTCAGTATTTTTGAAAGGGTCAGATTATAGGCTAAATTGATGTAAGCCCATGGCCTCAATAATCTATTGGGCAACCAAATTTTGAAGCTATGTTTTATAGATTCCATGGCTTACTAAACAAAACAAAAAACTTGAAAAATTAATGATAAAGGATTTATATTACAGTCCGCTTGTTGTACTCTAGAATACTATATTGAAGCTAAATGTTTATTTTTATTTTATATTGTTTTTATTGTAGTTTGTTTACTGAAGGAATATTCTTGTCAACACGTTTCGTTTTTTGTTGCATCCCTTTTTCAGATTTTCGCATACCGGTACTTGGTTTAGCTCATTTCCTTAGATTAAATATTTACGTTCTGATGTTAAGGAAGAAAGCATTTTGACCTATATTTCCATATTTTTTATGAATTATAATTATATACCAAGTCCAAATTTTTTTTTATCTTATGTAAATCAAGTCAGATACATTTGAGATGGCAATGTATAAAGCTAGTCCTATGAAATCATTTCTCCATCACAAAAATGGTCAATGTTTCTAACACGAATAAATTCAGCATTTTCCTATGACTACTGTACTTCTCCATGTACCCAAAAAAATATTCCTCATCACTACCGGAGCTCTCAATGTACGGTACCGGTACCCAAAAGAATATTTCTCATGATTACTGTACCTCTCAATTTACCCAAAACAATATTTAGCATGACTACTGTACCTTAATGTACTCAAATCAATATGTAGCATGACTACTGTACCTCTCAATGTACCCAAAACAATATTTAGCACGACTACTGTACCTCAATGTACCCAAATCAATATGTAGCATGACTACTGTACCTCTCAATGTACCCAAATCAATATGTAGCATGACTACTGTACCTCTCAATGTACATAAAACAATATTTAGCATGACTACTGTACCTCAATGTATCCAAATTAATATTTAGCATGACTACTGTACCTCCATGTACCCAAATCAATATTTAGCATGACTACTGTACCTCTCAATGTACCCAAATCAATATTTAGCATGACTACTGTACCTCTCAATGTACCTAAAACAATATTTCCCACTTAACTTATTCCCCTATTTTCATATGGCCTGAATATTTATGATGTTTGATTTAAAAAATTTAGCAATTTATGATATATTTTAATGATTTATGTATTATTATTTAAAATTGTCTATAAATTTTTAATTTTTCGGTGACATGAGTGTTACAAATTTTATATTTATTTATTTAGGCATTTTTATATAGCGCTTACCATAAAGCTCTAAGAGCTTTACAATTATTAAAAACATGTAAACTAAGTAAAATAAAAATGAGACACTAGGATAGTAACTACTATACTATAGAAACAATGAAAATGTTAGTAAGACTCTCAAAAAAAAATCCTTTCAACTGCCCTTGAAATTTTTAAAGTGAAGTACTGAACAACAAATTTAATTAAATATTCTCATCAAATTAAGATTCTGATCTCTAGGCCTACTATTTTTCAACAGTAATTGTTGTAATCACTTTAGTATTAAGTCAAGAATCTATTCAACCCAGTCATGCAGACCAGTTTTTTTGAGCGGCAATGTATCAAGTAATTAATCATTTAAATTTAATGTTATTTCCTAATAACTACAATGAACTTAATGTTAATAAGTGGGAATAGACTACATCATCAGTAAATGACTGCTTTAAAAAATTAAATTAGTTGTTAGTACTACAAGTAGTTAGTCTTCTTCCTCCATATTTTGAGTCTAATAATTTTTGTCTTGTACTGGTTACTTGTGATAATTTAATAATTACTATTACCGGTGGTTTGTTGATTGGTATTATTTCTCCTCAAAATTTTCTAACGCAAATCAAACTAAACAAAAATTACATTTGTAGTTTAAGATAAATATCATTTAACACTTTCCCAAATAACATATAGTATACCCTGTCCCTAGTGACTGGCAACTGGATGGGTTACCCACATAGTCTTATATCACAGTAAATGGCTCTCTTTATGTTATTTTACTTTTTTAATATGTGGCATGATTGACTTGAAACCGAACTCCCTTCATAGATCGCATATTATCTCCCACTGAAGCAATTTTAATTTTTCTGTACATTAATGATAAAATGACACAAACAATAGTTGACTGCACCAACATGGAAGGTGAGAAAATGAAAGGAGACAAATGGCAAATAAATGATGAGATCTGAATAAAAGCCTACTACCAGCGCTCTTTATCTGTACAGCATTTCAGTGGAATTTTTATTTAGCCATGTTGATGGAAATCCTCTTTTTAAGGCAGCAATTTCAATGAAGAGATACAGCAAACTTTTGATTCATATTTGCTTTGACAAGGATGGTTGATCAATCCTTTCTAGCCCGTGACATCTTTGATCTCATTAGAGATGTATGAGAAGCATTCCTGAGTAATTTAGCAAGGTATTATGTTCCTGGAGAGAACATCACAGTAGGTGGACAACTGGTTGGTTTCAGATGTCAGTGCAGATTTATTCAATATATGCCAAGCAAGCCCGAAAAATATGGAATAAAAATCTTCTTACCCTGTGAATTGTCTTCGAACTATCCTCTGAAGAGCTGTCCATATCTCTTCAAATAAAATGTAAATGCCCTGCCAGAAAAGAGAAATATTGGAATATCCCCAGAGATAGTGAATTCTCTCACAAGGAACTTCATTGGAAGTAGCCACAATTTCAGAACAGCCTATTATTTCATTCCCCTACAACTTGCAAAACCAATGGCAGAGAACAGACTCACCCTATAGTTGGAACAGTGAAATGGAGCAAGATGTTCCTACCCAATAATAATGTCTGCTCCTCAAAAAATCAGTTTTTTTGTTCAGACAGGAAACAACCTTGTAAAAAAACAGCTCAAAGCAGAAAATTGTATTGCTCCTGAACACAATACACAAATATCCAGATATGGAAAGTGAAACTGAATGCAAGAAACCAGAGATAACAACAAAATCAAAGGAGGCATATATGCCATGGACCAAATGGCTAAGGTGTTCTCTGTGAATACAAAAAAATAAAAGTAAAAGATGGCATTTGGTGGAGTTTTTCAACATTGTTGACTTGGCATCCACTGCAGCCAATTACAGACAGCCAATATTGACATTGCACATTTTCGCAAGTAGAGGCGATCCATCCTGACGCATCAAGATATTATGAGGAAGAACATCGCCAGTGTTTTGAAATCTTTATAAACACTTCAGACGGCTGCCCAAACCACTTCAACTCGGCAAGCTTATTAAGACATATTTATATTTGCAAAGACAATTCAAAGGTGAGATCCAAAGCCCCTATTTTCCATGTGTACATGTGACTGTTCTGCTTTGAAATGGTTTGTTACATTGATGAATACATGTTAATGTTATTATTGTTAGTACTGGTACCCAAATGGATTCAGAATATTTATTTATTTTCAAAATTAATTTTATGGACTACACCGACTCAAATAATCAACAAAGTACAATCAAACAAAAATGTTCACAACCCAGTTTAGACGTTTTTTCCTTCTATTAAATTATGTTTGGGACTGTAGAAAAAAAGATTAAAAAAAAATTTCCCCCCCCCCCCCAAAAAAAAAATGAGTCACTTTCGCATGCTTTATAAATATAACTTTATACTTTAAACTTATTAAACTTTATACAATTGTATGCACCAAGGCCAAGGTGTTCATTCCAACTACTTTGTGAATTACGGCGAGTATGAGAAAGGTTATTAAAAGGAGACTCAAGATATCATTAATCACAGTCTGTCCCCTGGTGTTTTACACCCAGTTAAGAACACCCAATTGCTGTGCAAAGGATTAAGTTTAAGGAATAGAAATATTTTTACATAAAATTTTGTTGGGAAACTAAATTAAATAGCTTGATTTTAATTTAATTAATCCTAATTAACTTACACCAATGCCTATAATATATAATTTGACTTCACACAGTACCCCCCCTCCTCACACATATAGCATAGTACAGAACAACCAACTAATGTTTGTTTTGTATCTTGAAAATTACTGACAAAGTTATCTTTATTTTTTTATCTATAATATAGGAAAAATACCGTAATTCAAACCACAATTCTTTATCCTAAGGAAAGCTAATAGAGTTATGTTGATTTTAATAAACTTTTGGTATAAAAAAGTCCTCAATTAGAGGCAAGTCAAAAAAATATTTTGTTCATCAAGGTGACAGCAGTTAGTTCCCATACTTTCATAAAGAATTAGGAACAGTAACCAAGTTAATACGATCTTTCACCAAGGTGACAAGAGTTAACTTTCTTGAATAGTATAAATAAAATTATATTTAATGGGAAGTTATCGCTGTCGTCTTAAAAAAATTTTTTTTTTTAATGGTTGTTTCCCTTTGACCATATTTTTGCAAGATCGAGGGGAAAAAAATATCTCTATTTCAGACATTTATTTATCAGTATTGATTAATAACATTTAATTCTTTTATGCTAAATTTAATTTTATTTGTGCACGCGTTGCTTTCCTGTAAATAATTTTACAATTTTTAATTATTTAAAATACTTTTTAATATACATTTTAATAGAAGTATATGACTTTTATACTTATAAAGAGAATTCTTCTGGGATATCCTGGACATTATTATTAACTTCAATTTTTAAAATTTTTGTAGTGAATTTGATTTTAAAGCATGTTTTATTTTTGTGTAAATAATTTATCAAGAAAATATTAAAAATAGCTTTTATTTTTTACATTTATAAACTGATATGATATTTATGGTAACAGATATTTATACAATAAATTATTTTTAAAATTTCAAGTTAGTTTATTATAAGTTTATACCTACCTTACTAGTACTAAGGTCAGTTACTTTATAATTACTAGCATTAATAACAATTACTAGCCTTTGATTTGGGAACATATTGCGTTCTCAACCTAGCCTTGCAGGCTATCATTCAATAGAGCCCTCATAGAAAGTTCAAATTTATCAAGTTTCATTTAAACATTCCGATAATGATAAAATTGATAATTCTAGAGTCATGCTCCACTTGGTTCTTTATCCCCCAACACTTGGATTTCTTTTTCCCTTATGGATCATCTTGGTGAATCGAACGCACATTGTGAACATAAACTTTTAATTGCTACAAACTTTTGTGTAAAAAAATTTCATGATTTAGTGAGACTTCTTTATTTGCTCTTTGAAAATTGTTTTAAAAAGTCATGAATATCAAACTTTTTTAAGATAGAATATTTGTATAAGTATTTAATGGCTTTAATGGGACATCCTTCCCCCAACCTATTTTTATTTTTTAAATTCGCCCCACCTAATTACTTGCTATAGGTGAAAATCTTCATAATTCTTATCATAATCGACAAAAAAAATCAAATTTGCTACTGATGCGCTTTTGTTAAATCCTTCATTCAGTCAAAGTCACCTCTTGTCCATTCACTAAAAACTATTGTTATAGTTCTTATAATATTCTTTATTAGAGTTGTAATAAATATGAATTTATTGTTAAGCTTTCCAGTCTTAGTCACTTGTCTAGTATTTGTTTGTTAGTAACTTTTACAGTGATGTGTCACTTGTCTAGTCATGTGTCACTAGTGATTTGTTTGTTAGTCACTTGTCTAGTTATGTGTCGCTAGTGATTTGTTTGTTAGTCCTTTGTCTAGTGAAGTTTTGCTAGTGATTAGTTTGCTGGTCCTTTGTCTAGTGATGTTTCTCTAGTGATATGTGTTATAAACGTTACATATAATAACTGGGAAAAATAAATGTTTATACTTTAAAATGAGTGTGATCATAACTTTATAATGTATAATAAATATAAAGTTATATATTTTTATGAGTAATAAATAAAATGTATCTTTTTTTCCCCAGAAATTATTAAAAACTAGAGACACATTTACAATCCCCCTAACTTGAGAGACAATGAAACAGAAATATTTGTATTGTCAAAGATGATTGTGACATCTTATTTTCAAATATACAAATACTGCAACTAATGGTAGTGCTTATTGATAACTTCATTCAGCACTGCTTATTTTTTAATAAAATTTATACAATTTTGTTTCTGAGTTCTTGTGAAATCTGTGATTGAACTTGTCTTTGTGATTGGACTTGTATTTGTATGTTTTAAATCAGGTGTTTTTATTTTGAAATTATTTTAAAAGGAGATTACCACTCCCTAAAATATTATCTTTTATAGCAGGGGTCTCCAAACTTTTAAGCCCGAGGGCCGCATTAACTATCAAACAGCAGTTTGGGGCCGACTACACACTCAGGTTAAAATAAAAAATAATTAAAACATGGATGTTGTTTTTAATTATTTATGTAATATTATTTCATTCATTTATTGTTTAATAACACACTGATACACACATGTACACGTGGCAATGGTGAAATTGTTTCCTTGATGCCAAAATAGCAGTGATTAGCAGACATTTCTGGATTTAGATTTGATGTCCCTAACATTAACAGTTACCTAAGATGATCATTGGACAAATCTGTTCTCAAATTGTTCTTCACTTATTTCGTTCTTGAAAATGTTTGTTCACACAAGCATGTTGTTCCAAAGTTTGAAAGGTACTTTGATGCAAATGTTTTGAAATTAGGAAAGTCTTCCTTGGGCGAAAACTAGTTAAAAACCCACCGGTCCTTCTTTTAACTTATCCCGAAAGAGGTCATTTGCTTGCAACTCAATGACCTCAGGTGCAGTTCATCTGGGTGAATGGCCAAATCTGCTTCAAATGGGTTTTGAAAAAGTCTCACTTCTTCTGCCTTTAAATCCAAGTCAGAAAACTGCTGCTGCAGCTGGAGGTCTTTGATGATCTCGCATGCAAATGACGTGGGGAACTCAACTGTTGCTTCAGCCATGAAGACCGTCCACGGCTGAAAGTGTGTCAAGTTGTTAGCCTGTACTTGTTGCAAAAAACAAGACGAGTTTGGATCTGAAGTCCTTTAGGTGGGTGTATAGATCAGAAACTAGATTTTTCTCTCCTTGTCGTTTTAGGCTCAGAAAATTGAAATGACTAGCTATGTCTGCAGCAAAGACCAATTTCCATACCCACTATTCATCAGGCTGTGGCTTGTCTGTACTTTCCAGGAAGTCACCAATTTCCTTTCTTAACTTAAATACTCTGCTCAGAACTTTCTCACAACTTAGCCATCTTATTGCTGTGAAATATGGTAAATCTTGCGATTCTGTGTCTGTATCTTTCAACAGGTCTCTGAATTGTCTATGGTTGAGCCCATTTGACCTTATTAAATTAAGCCTCTTTTCCACAGGATTCAGTGCGCTGCTAATGTCCACATATTTTTCACACAAAGCTTTCGGCTGAATAATACAGTGCAGGAACATTGGTTGCAGAATTTTTTCTCATTACACATCTGCTTCACTTGTACAACCAAGCCTTTCTTTATGCCACTCATGTTCTTTCCTCCATCAACAGTCAGGCAACTGAAGTTAGTCCAGTCCAAGTTATAATCAGCAAATTTTTTTTTCAACTCATTGAATATATCCTCTCCGGTAACAATGTCATACATACTATGTAAGGAAGCCAGCTCTTGTGTTATGTTCATGTATTTATCCACACCTCTAATGAACACGAGCAGTTGAGAGGTGGAACAGCTGTCCAGCGATTCATCCATTGCAATAAAAAATTGGCGAAACTTGCTTGCATTTTTCACTATTTGAGTCACAATGTTTTCACCCATGACTGCAATACGTACGGAAAAACTAAACTGCGAATAAGGTTTTGCAAAATCATGATCTGTTAGAAAACATAATGTACTACTGCGCGCCTCTATTTAATTCGGTAAAAACATAACATCCACGTAAGCGGCATCTGATCTTGGCAGGATACATGTAGATTTCCGTAATTTTTTCCGTAGACAAAAAGGTCTCAGCGGCCGCATGAGAGGGCCTCGCGGACCGCATGCGGGCCGTAGTTTGGAGACCCCTGTTTTATAGTTTAAATTAGAGTACCAGTATATAAAAGTACTGGTATACATAATTGTACTCAATATAATTTTAAAAATCTAATACAGTGTACTACAAATGAGTGTTCTGTTCATTTTAATGCATAAATCAGGAATGATTTCCCTAAACTTGGTAAAGGGATGTCAACAAAAATATTTCCGGTTATAAAAATTGTCAAGAGCTGGAGAAGATATCTAGAGAATGGAAGAAATGGAAAGAAATAGTTAATGGCCTATTTTCCATTGGCAGTTGATCAGACCAAGAAGAAGAAGAGTACTGCTAATTCCCTTTTTAACTACCGTTATCTAATAACTTGTCAAATAGCACCTAAAATTCCCATTAAATCAATTTAAAAATTATATTGATTATTTTTTTTATTAAAGAACTTTTATTCATGAATGTTCAGGAGAGCTTTACTTGTACAATGTAATTACTATACTTGTACAATGTAATTACTATACTTGTACAATGTAACAGTTTTTTTTAGAAATGTATGCTTTTTCCTATGATTCTATCTCATTTGAATTAAATATTTATTATATCTAGTCAAGTTTTTCTACAGTCTACCAAATTAATGTCTAATACATGACTCAAACAATAATATAAATAAGATTTTAGGTTTTCTGTGGAAATTTTAAAAAGTGGACCTAAGGGGTCGCCACAGAACAACACTATAATAACTAGCCTTTACTGCGCCTATAGTAAGTTAAATAATTTAAAAAGTTGAACTCTTTAATTTAATTAAGGGGGCATCCATTTGCTACGATAGCACTAAAAACAAAAAAGGGGGGTGGGGTAGGAGAATTAAATTTCTAATTGTTATTTGTAATCAGGGTTATGCAGCTCAGGAGCAATATTTTCTTTGCCTGGAGCTCGAGCTAATAAAATTTCTCATTGATCCAATTGGAAGTACTAAGTAAATGTGTCATTAGTGTTACAGTTACAGGGTTACAGTATATATGCTTTACTTACAAGTAATAAGCCTATTTATAAATACCTTTCAATTACATCATGCCCTTCGCCCATTTATTGTCTAATTTTTCTATTACATCTTTTTCTAAATTAAGTACATAATTATTATTTGAAGGCTGCTGTTGTTTTGATAACTTAGCTTAGTCAATGTAAACATGACCTAGTGACCTAGATTGATGAAATTCTTTTTAGTGTTTGTTCAAATGATATGGAGGGTGCATAATCATACCGATATTAAAAAATGAGCACGCCATCAAAATATGATCAAATAGTTATTTGAAAATTATGACAAGGCTTCATACAAAAAATGCATCAAATGTATGAACAAAAATTTGATGAGAATTTGATGGTGTGAACTGAGCAATAGGGTAATTCATTCAGCTCATCAGTCTATTTGAACCAACTGGTCAAGGTAATACATTTTATCATTCAGTCTACATGCCAAGACAGGTTAGGGCAGCGGTTCTCAACCTGTGGGTCGCGACCCCCTTGGGGGTCGCACGACCCTTTTACAGGGGTCGCCTAAGACCATCTGAAAATACATATACTCTACAGCTATGAAGTATCAACGAATATAATTTTGTGTTTGGGGGTCGCCACAACATGAGGAACTGTATTAAAGGGTCGCGGTATTAGAAAGGTTGAGAACCGCTGGGTTAGGGTAATTAAAAAGTCTATAATATTAGTTTTTGTGGAGCAGCACATTCATACAGCAACAAGGTGACATTTATTTGAATTACAAATGAAAAATAGCATAGGTTTAAAACCAGTAAGGTTAAAGTTTGAGTGATTGAAACAATGAACAGGTTGATGGAAAAGTCTAAAAATTTTAGTTGTGTGTTAGTAGAAATTAACTTTATTAATAATTTGGTAAATTTGTTTACTTGGGTTGAGACATTAAGGTGTCAGCCAAGATGGTGTGTTGTACACTCTGATGAGAGTCGAGATGGTGTGGTGTACATTCAGGTGTCAGCCAAGATGGTGTAGTTTACATTCAGATGTCAGCCAAGATGGTGTGGTGTACATTCCAGTGTCAGCCAAGATGGTGTGGTGTACATTCAAGTGTCAGCCAAGATGATGTGGTGTACATTCAGATGTCAGTCAAGATGGCATGATGTACATTCAGGTGTCAGTCACTATGGTGTAGTGTACATTCAGCCAAGATGGTGTGGTGTACATTCCAAAGTCAGCCAAGACGGTGTGGTGTACATTCGGGTGTCAGCCAAGGTATAGTGTACATTTAGGTGTCAGCCAAGATATGGTGTATATTCAGCTGCCAGCCAAGATATGGTGTATATTCAGCTGCCAGTCAAGAAATGGTGTATATTCAGCTGCCAGCCAAGATATGGTGCACAATCAGCTGTCAGCTAAGAATCTATGATATAGATTTACTGAAACGTCTTGGATTTCACCATCATGTCACTTGTGTAGAATGCATTAACCTAAAAGTGAAAAAACAAAATATTAAAATAATGTTATTTACTGTCCCTTTACAATAATATTTTTATTCATTTACTTCAACTGCTTCATGTACTTCATCTACTTCACTTTAGCTGCAAGACTCATTAAAGATGAAGTTATTTGTTGGTTATTGTTACATGTAACAAAGACTGCAATGTCTACATCAAAGTTATGCATCTGAAGAAAAAACATAACAAAAGAAGCATTAGTAAAATTAAAGAAAAAAGGTACTCCTATATCATACATGTTAAACTTAAGGCCAGTGGGCCACATCAGGCCCAGCGTACAATTATATGAGGCCTCAGAGGTCTTGACCGGCGTACAATTATATCAGGCATGAGAGAGAATTTTAGGCTCAAATATTTTTTAATGGCCCTGCGATATAAAGTACAAATCATATTCCCTAATAATCTGCCTTGTCCAAGGACAGGCTACCTGAGAGCGTTCTCGCTTTTTCTATCAAAATAAGCGACAATAAAAGTTGTGTAGTGAGTGGATGTTCGCTGTTACAGTAACCTAGCAACATTCAGTTGCTCATTTTGGATAGGCGCATAAGAAATGAAAGTCATGTAGAGCCCGGATATTACATCACCCTTTCCTGCTATGGCTAACGTGATATCAATCTGTACCTACTTTGTGGCTGTGATCAAGGAATATAATCTGATACGGCCCCAAGAGACTATGGTATGTGTATTTTTTTTACTTGTTTACTTAATTTTCTAAATGTCCTTTTTTGAAAATGTCCTACCTCTTTTTTAAGACCCCTCCAATTAACGCCCTCGTTTTAATTGCAATTTAAAGGTTGTAAAACGGAGTTTTTACTGTAATAGTAAGATGGTATCCTCTGAATTTCTGTAGGTAATGTCTTCACGTATGTAATAATACCAATACTCAGTGTTCATATGAATTAATCTTTAAAATACTGTTAAACTTAGTATTATATTTGTAGTTTTGTTGTTTTTTTTGTTTGATTGAAGGCAAAAATTTTTAAAAAACCTACTTCAATAGGTCATCCTTGTCATGGTAAAGTTTTAAGTCCAGTTTTGACATCTTCATATGAAGTTTTCAATTTCCAGCTTGGTCATCTGCATGTGAGGTTTTCAATGTCTAGTTCTGACATCTTCATGTGAAATTAAAGTCCAGTTTGGTCATCTCCATGGCTTTCATTAATACATTCAACCAGCCGTGAGAGGAGACTCATCTGTATATTTTAAACATAATTTACACTTCTATTCTAAACTTAATATTTTAACCATATTTCTTGTCTAAATTTAATATTCTAGCTATACTTTCAATCTATATTTAATATTTAAATCACACCTCTAGTATAAACTTATTATTTAAGTTCATTAAGTAAACATTCTGTTTTAAACATGACACGACAGATACTTAAGATGAGCTCAATCAGGGTGGATTCTTTCCCTCAAAGTTAACACTGAAAGTTATGCACTTATTTGTTCCCCAGTCTGTTAAAATTTAACAGAGTGCTCCTTTGGCTTTAACAAAATCAAACAATCGCTCTTAATTAAAGTTAATATTGTCACTAAGGGAGTGAAACTCTGTGGTATATGATGCCTGATTATTGCACTTGAGACACACATTAGATGTGTTTAAATTGCTCTGGTTTAAAAATTTTGTCTTAGAAAGAATATTTGCTGGATATGTGCTAAAAATGAATACATACAATGTAATCAAAACACATTATTTGGATAAAGAAAAGAATCTTATCTTACCTTATCTTATCTTATAGTGTTGAAATGGTAAACTCCTTCATGTTGAGTGTCACTCATTGAAGAATGTGTTCTTTAATCTGTATCACAAATTAATTCTGACATTGTCATACAAACACACTCATACATTTTTACACTGGCTATCAATTTTAATACATTTGAGATTAAAACTAAACAGTTGTAAATAAATTGTAATTTAATGTAATGATTATTGGTAAGCCCTTGACCATGTGTTGTTAACCCTAAAGAGCCACAAACATGATGTTTTTATCATAGTCAGATCCCACTGTGTGGCTCATCTAGGTCTAGATGCTTTAGCTTTATAAAATCTTTGTCATCCTCCCCCCAGAAAAGAAAGTAAAGAATTATATTATCATTTAATTAAAGCTTATATTATACTCATGCACCAGACTTGTTTCCCCAGGAACTCCAAAAATAGTACAATTCCATCTCAAAATAGTACAATATTGTCTCAGAATAGTACAATACTGAACAAATTAGTACACTTGGTAGCAATAAAAGGGGCACATTCTTTAACCGAGTACACATTTTATAAATATTTAAATACCTTGTGTATTGATGACGCTTGCTGAACTTTTAAGCTGCTGGAGTTCTTTTGCACTGAAAGTTTCATCCAAGTCCAAGCAGCTTCCTGATTTTCTATTGAGGACTAACAAGGCCTCTGTTGTTTTGGGGCCATTATTTTTTTCCCTGGTCTGCGCATGTTTTCAGGAACGTAGAGAATATTCTCTTGTACGCAGTGAGGTATGGAGAGGATCCCTTTCACTACTTGGGCAAGATTCTTAAGGGCTGGGTGCTTTTGGCAAATTGTTTGCCAAATCCTGTCAACTCTTACCCCATTCTCAATGTTCCTCTGCTGATGCCTATCAAACTCTTCATAGATGGTGTCAACATCAGTCCCTCTGGGGATAAGAATGGGGAATCTGGTAAGGAAGTATTCTAGCTGGTGTTGTTTAACCTCTAATCTCCTTTTGACAGAAGCATTCTGAAGTGCAGGATCCGATAGGGAAGTTTTTTTTGGAAGGTAGTCAAGCACCATCTCAAAATATTTTCCAACAGAAGCATAGAACTCAACAACCCCCTTGTCTCTGGGGCTGTACTTTTCTTTGTTTTCCAGCATGGTCTTTGCCTGAGATCCAACAATCAGGTCAGCATCATCTTTCTGACTGCTTCTTAGCTTGTATTGGAACTGAAATACAAACAAAATTATAAACTAGTACTGTAGGCATTATGATAAACCATTTAGATGATAATTTAAAACAAAAGAAATGTATTAAATTTTTCCAACTAACTACAACATAAATTCATACAGTAACATAACCAATCTACACAAGCTCATCTGGTCAATACCATTAACTGCTGTTGGCAAGAGAAATCTGCTGTACAAGTCACCAATTAGGCTGCAAGGGTTCTCCTTCAGCATGATGATCATGGCTTCTTCTGCCTGCAGTTGGACAAGTACCTGTAAAAATAACCATGTGTCATTAAAATATTATTAGGTACAACAGTATGGTATGGTAATTAATACAAAATTACAAAATTACTAATGTCCACTACAGACAACTTCGCACAAAATAAAATGAATCATAAGAAAATATTGCTGGTCCAATGAAATGTGAGTAAAATTATGCAGCATTCAAGACTCATGAAATATAAAAATTCATCTCACCTGATCATAAACTTTCAGCGTGTAAGACAAGAAATACCGGTAGCAGTTAATTTGATTTGTTGGTGACCGCAAAAAGTCATAAATGGCATCAACCTGCTTCACAGAGTAAGTTGTGCAATGTCCTTCCAACACAGGAGTTGTCTGCCCATCATGTGGTTTCTTATTTGGTTTGGAATTTGTATATTTGTCTTCATAAAAAAAGTGCATAAAGTGGTCCCAGTTTTCAAAAAATCTTTTTAGGCACCTTGCCATACTAAGCTATCTGGTGCATGATACTTTTCATCTGTTCTGCACCATACAGGACTTGCAGGTTTTTCAATTCACACTTTTCTTGAAGAAGTAACAAACGTCAACCAGAACCTCCTCAACTGGGGGTAGACAGGAAGCCCCACTTTTTTAGCTGCAAGATGCACCAGACGGAGGCAGCGTCATGCCAGATAAATGTCTTGCTCTCCTTAATAAAACTGTATACTCCATTGTATTGGCCAGTCATCACATTGGCATTGTCACAGCCAAATGCAATGCAGTTTACCCATGAAATGCCTGTCCTGTGGCCGAGGATGCTTTGTACACCGGCATAGCTAGGAGATGGGGATTTTACAAAGGCCACTCTATCCTTCAATGGTGACCTCTGGAGAGTACTGCTTTTTGTCTGAGTCTTTACTATCAGTAGCAATACTGAATGGCAATCTCTGCATCCTAATGGCTAATTTCTTCAAAGTCATTGCAGACATTTCTAAAATCATAGCTGTTGCTATATCTCTGCCACATTTTATATCTGATATGAATAAAAGAAAATTAAATAATAAAGATGTTAATGAAAATATCTGGTATGACACTAAAATAATTATTCCTATCGCACAAATCATCTTTAAAGCTGCACTCAGAAATTTGCTCTTATTATTTTATTAAAACATAGCTTCTACGCAAGCTACTTGATTTTGGAAAAGTGATTTTGACTTTAATACTTGACAAAAAGATGTCAAGGATGTACTTTTTACTGCTTCTTTAAAGGACTTACAGGCTTTGATTTCAAAATGTTTTTTTGCAATCGTTTTGACACTCAATAGCTACAGCAAGTTGTTGAGGGGATATATTGTTGAAGGGATAGAGCTGTTTTGTGGGTTCTAAAAATATATTTCAATATTTCAAATCCGACTAACTGGATATTAAAAAATATGTCCAAATCCTACTTTCCAGTGCTGAACAGTTGGATAATGTATTTTATTTTAAAAACCTTCTCTAGTTTTCTCTGTTTTCACAATTGCGGTTCTGGCGAACAAAATAATTATGTAACAAAACTACATCACACACCTGGTAGCAGAAAAAGGGGATGGTTGAGTGAAGTTATTGCGAGGGCAACTAGACTAAATATTACTGTTGACGCATCTAGGTAGTTCATTGTGACACACAAAGCAACAATATGACAATCATTACCATCATTACGATAGGTTGAGGTGAAATTTTTATGGCATTTGAATTTTTATTGCCTTTGACACACCCACCTATCCCTTTATCCAAGCGCCGGTAAATGGTCATTGTGGATGCCACTATTTTCTCAATGGCCGCCATCTTGGTTGACACAACACGTGAAGTCACGTGAAGTGTCAACCAAGACGGCAGCTAAAAAATTAGTGCAAAACACGTGTTATTAAAAACCTTAACCCTTACCTTATGTCTATCTCGAGAAATTTTTTTTAAAAAATCAACGAAATTTCAATAATTTTTTACTCACTCCTTATGCATCAGAATCTTGTATTTGGGGAGGTTACACAATTTTTACAGGATTTAAAAATTCTCTCATTTGATCTCTATTACCACATGAGCATCACCACATATATTCAAATAAATATGAGTTGAACTGCTCCTCCTCAGGACAGAATCTTGTGAGCAGAGATAGTTTAATTGCACTCCAGGTGCCCTCTATGGTGTTGGTGTGCACGCCCGTTTCAGAGTGTTTGAACCCTCAGGTGGTGAAACCCTACAGTTGTAAGACCTCCAACAATCAGAAATTATTGTGGTCCCTGGCTGCACTAATTCTTTAATTATTGCCAGGAGGACGTCTTTACCGCGGTTCTCAACAACCCTGAAAAAGGTTTTGTTGGATCCTCTTTCAATCCCACCAAACACCCATTTTCCTTCTACGCGTTTGCCTCTATGATACTTCCGCTTGCCGAATTAGGATTCATCCATCTCCACAATTTTACCCACTCCTCCTAAACTCTCACTCATCACAACACACGCTTCCACGCAGACCTCGCGACAAAAGCTGACCCAGTCTTTTACGGTACCCCGACAAAATGCTTACTTCTTTCGCAATATGTCCCAAAGGCATTTTTCTTAACCAAAAATGTGTCAATAACATAATGTCACACGTCAATCTACTGTCACTAAAACACAACCCCTTCCTTAAACTATGCACAATATTGCCATGACTTTTGTCACCACATTGCCATGCAAACTCATCTGAAGCATTTGCCCATGCACACAAGTTCATACCCTTCTTACAATGGGGACATTCGTATCTATCTGCAATGAGACCGGTACTCATGAGCCAATCTATCACACTCCTTTCGCCCTGACTTTCCAGACGATTCCAAAAACGGGCGTTAAATTCAGGCTCCATCTGCATAAATTTACCCAATATCTATCTAACTAAAACTGCTGATGATGCAAAAAAAAAACAACAACCAATTTTGAACTTACCGGGCACCCGGTCAAGCAATCAAGAATAGCAACGGACGTAATATTTAAGCACTCCTTTCTATATCCGCATCATCATAAAGTACCCAACAAAAAAAAATAATTTCTCACCATTTTGTCAAAAAAAGAACATAAAATTTTATGTCTATATTTAAAAATTATAGTTCTTTTTTTCATTTATTATGAAAATAAAAACCCAAAATGAACAAATACAATATAATATTAAACATTCCTCTGGCGAATTAATACTAATACATAAAAATATTAGTTATCTAAAAATAAACAAAGGGAAGTGACTCCCACATGTAAACATGGAAAAAAGACGTCGTGGCATCCACAACTACCATTAGCCCCAAGCGTCTCATATGCAAAATCTCCTTAATCAACAACCCCCACCTCCCCTCTCAGTGCGTACATAACATAATATAAAATATGATTTTCTAAACTTTCAAAAATATTACAACCAATTGTTTTTCTTGTTCCATACATTGCCAGATCTTTATTAGAAAGTGCTAAAACTTCAACAACCAAAAATTTATTTTATTTTATCGGAAAAAATTACCATAATATTTTTTCACAGAGTCTCTGAAAATCATAGTTTTGGCGGGTCTCGGCGTACAATCATCCTCCTCATCCTCATGTCCCTTAGTCCTTGGACCGTTGGGGCGCCACAGATGAAATGTGAACCATCCTCCTCCATTCCTCACTCTCTTCAGCACTACGCACTGCATCGCCCAGTGTAAGTCCTGTCTACTCTTTGATGTTATCCTCCCATCTTTTTCTTTGACCTCCTCTTCTTCTCCCTCCTCTAGTGGTGCCCTCAATATTTCTTTGGCATGCCCTTGTTTCCTTGTTACGTGGCCGTACCATTGTAGTTTGCATTTTTCACAGTCACCAGTAGGTCATCGTACTCCTCAATTGCCTGACGAACCCTTTCTTTCACTGTATCATTGGAGATATGGTCCCTATGACAGATGCCAAAAATGCTTCTGAAGCATCTCATCTCTATCGCCTTTATTTTCCTTTCAAGATCGGCTGTTCATGTCCAGGATTCGCAGGCATACAGGAAAATGGAGAGGACTAATGAGCGCATCAGCCTGATTTTGGTGCTGGGGGCTATATTTTTGTCATTCTATATTTTCTTGAGCTTCTTTAGTGCTGTTGTAGTCTGCGCAATCCTGGACATCAGTTCAGGCTTGGAGCCTTCTTCTGAGACTATTGCTCCTAGGTATTTGAAGCGGCCAACATTCTCTAATCTTTCCTCCCCAACCTTAATTTCAGTGGTGATGCCTGTGGTATTATTTGTCATCAGTTTTGTCTTTTCGACACTGATTAGCATGTTATAAAAATCATAAAAAACATCTAAAAATAGTAGCTTACATTATATTCCAAAATCGTTAGAGTTAACAGGTCTGATGCAATAATTTCCCCCCCCCCCCCCCCGTGAATTATGTGCCAGCCTTCTAGCACGCCTAAATTAGGAAAAATAAAGTACTGTAACGGGTAAAGTAAAAGTTAAAAGTAATGCAACACTATAAAAACATGTGGTAAGGTAATCCCTTATGCCTTAATTACCCTTTTACTTTTATTAGCCTTATTATTAAAATTTTCTAGTGATATAAAATTAAAACTTCCTCTTTACCTGATGGAACTAAAGGCGGTACCTAAAATAGCGTATTTTTGTTCATGTACTAAACCATTTAACAAATTGAACAAGATAAAAAAAAAAGTGCCCTACATTTTATGAATCTTTAGTCCTTTACGACGCCATTGTGGGAAAAAAAGGTGAACTCTTCTGTCTTCAAAGATACGTTATAAAAGTTGCCCAATTGGATATATTTAGATTTAAATAATTTTTAATTTTTTTTATAGATCTATCTACTTTGTCTGATATTTCTTTCTAGCCCACTGGATCCATGCACAGCAATGTAAAGGTGGTACTTGCAAGGGACCTCAATATCAGGGGGCGCATTCGCCCAGGGCGCTGATTTTCCTTTGCACAGTTGTGCATCGATTACGGACGTAACGCGGCTGGAATTTTGAGGGTGGGGGTTATGTGGGATGTGTTTGTTAAAACTTTAAATAAAATTGTCAATTTCCTTTCTTAAAATTTGTGACATTTTCGATTTCTTTCTCAATAAATAGCTGGTGATTTACTAAGACTAAGAGGCAAAAGGCGGGAAAGTAATGAAATATATGTCAGTAGCGAAATAAACACCAACACCATTGCAAACAGATGACTAACAAAGCAACTTGGTTCCATCCAGATAAATAAAATCACTAACACTGCCTCTCATTTACTCATCACAAACCAGAGTCAACTTAGGTGGCATCTAAATAATTAAGTTCCATCTATCAAATTAGAGCTGACCAACCACAGACCATTTAAATAGCTTATTTGCCTACTATGACTCACAATTTTCGAGGAAAAAGTCAATCCACTTGCCATGGGCGCCCGCAGAAAACTTTCTGGGGGGGGGGGCAAAAAATCAATTAACTTTTGAGGAAAAAGTCAATCCACTTGCCATGGGCGCCCGCAGAAAACTTTCTGGGGGGGGGGGCAAAAAATCAATTAACTTTCCGGGGGGGGGGGAATTTTTTAGTAATGTTTTAATTTAATATAGTTTTAATTTACTGTAGCATATTTGTATGGTGAACGAACGGACAGGACATCAGCTTAGTTACTTTCTCTTTATTTTCTCTTTATTTTAATAAATTTTTTGTCTATTTTTGTCTAAAATTTTTTTATCCAATCAATCCAGGGGGGGGGGGTGTGCAAGTGCCCCACCTTGCCACTACCTGCGGGCGCCCATGCCACTTGCACAGGAAGGGGGCAGTGGAGGGGGTGGTCCACACAAGTGCCACTTTTTTTAAATTTATAATGAGGGGCGGCATTTTCGGCGAGCTGAAGAGTTTTTTTGTTTTTTTAAGCTTAGTGGCAGTGGGTGGCACAACTCTCCAGTGAACATATCGCAACATAACCCCTGGTCCGCTCGTAACGTTTCCCAGTTACTTTTATTCTACACCCCAGATCAGATTATCAGCGATCAATGAAGTAGCAGATATGTTTTGGGGGCTGTTCAACTCAAGAGTCTACCATCAGCAAGGGAAAAGGAGTTATTGGTGTCCGTTCCAAAATGAACCTCCTTCTATGATAAGTTATCAGTGGATGAACTTTTAAAAGAAATACCAAGGCTTAGAAGACACCTAAAGGCAGCTGAATTAAGTTCACAAAGTCATGGACTGGTCAGTATTTGATGTTTTGAAATTCATAGATGAATGGGACCTCTTCCAATGCTCTCGCTAAGCCTTCAATTATTTCTTACGATCTATGTGTCTGTGGCCTAATGTGAGCGGAGCTTTCAAAACTGAGGCTTATCAAGAAATATTTACGATCCACGATGAGACAGTCAGGGCTTTTTGATCTGGCTCTGCTATCAATTGAAAGTGATACGGTGAAGGATATTGATTTTGATCAAGTGTTTGACAGGTTTGCAGCTTTGAAGACCAGGAAAGGAAACTTAAAGAAAGTTATAACTTAACCTTATTACAGTTCTTAAATACATTGACCTCATGACCTTCTACATTGACCTTATGACCTTCAATTTATGTGTTTTTGTTCTTGTCATTGTTGTACTGTGGACTTGTTTTAACAAGAAGAAATCTATCATGGAAGGTTTTTTTTTGGGGGGGGGGGGTGGTGACACCATGAGTTTACCACACTGGGTGGCACCAACCCTAGCTACTCCACTGAAGTTACGCAAGAGTTTTGGGATTAAAATTGACCTAACACATTTTTTTTTTTTAAGTTCAGAGTATATTTATACGAAAATGTGGCAGGCCTATTCATTGTCTTGGAGGCGTCACCAAGAGAAATTTTGTCTCCACCAAACTTCAGTATGAATCAACTAACTTTCAAAATGTTTAACTGTTAGGACTCTATTAGGACTCAAACGTCACATTTTCACAGACATTGTGTCCTCCCATCTGGAATTTTTCCTTATGATAATCTTAAGACGGGGGCAAAAAAACTGGCACTCATCAAATCAATGCAATAGAAACAAAACAGACATTGTGTCCTCCCATCTGGAATTTTTCCTTATGATAATCTTAAGACGGGGGCAAAAAAACTGGCACTCATCAAATCAATGCAATAGAAACAAAACAAAAAAACCCACCAAAATTTTATAAAAAGATTTTATTTTTTTTCTTCTTCAAATTTCAGTTAAACATGTTTTTTAAAGCATGGACAAGTTTAAAAAGTTCACAATAAAAAAAATAAAACAAAATATCTTACCTCCTTGTTTCATTTCATATCATATGGACCACAGTTTAATAAATGTACCGCACTTAAAATTACAATTGAAAAATTACACGATCAGAGATAGAAATTCATTAAGAAGCACCTTCATTAGTATTTATAATTAAGTAAAACAACTATTAATTTAATTGTACATTCTTAGTTCACAAAATCAAATTTCACCATAAAGAAAATTCATTCTGCGTTGGACAATAAAGACATAAACGGGCAGACTCTCCTCAAAAGAATTTTAAATTGAAAAACTATCAAAATGAAAACCATTCAATTCATACCAATAGAATTAATGGGTTAGATCTGAAAATGACAACTAAAGATTTCAGAAGTTAGTTTTAATCTTTTTAGTGGATGTAAAAAAGTTGCATTTTAAAAGTAAAAAAACCAACAACCTTGTTTCATAGACTGCACACTGAATCATTCCAGCAATGTTCATAGTTTTCTAAGACTGTTGTAATTGTAACCTATGGACTGAGACACAAAAGTGGGCTTTGCAATTTTATTACCAAGATGAATATGAACAGTACTTGGAAGTAAGCGTCCGCTTCTAAAGTCATGAAATGTTGTGTTATACAACTGTCTAAACTGGGTGATGAATAGCAAAACTATTCCCAGAAAGAGCAAATTAACAAATAAAATCAACATTAAATTTTTAACAAAGAAAAAAAATAAAAAGGGCAAGTCTATACATAATCAAATCAATTGAATTCAATGATTAAAATTAGATTTCCCGGTAAATTTTTTTATTTCAGTTAACAATGATTGGGTCAAATTTCTTGGTCAGCAAACATACAGAACATTATAATCAATTACGCTTTGAGAGGGAATGTTTTAAAAAAAAATGTTTATATAAATTTTACATAATACCCTTATTGGATGAAGAAATGAACGGGCTAACAAATTGCTTCTTAGTGCTACCAAAAAAATTTGCTTATTAGTGCTATCTAAAAAAATAGATTAATGCTACCTAAAAAAATTGCTTATTAGTGCTACCAGAAAAATTGTTTATTAGTGCTACCTAACAAATGACGCATTAGAGGTACCTAAAAAATTACGTATTAGTGCTACTGTTTAAAATTAAAGGTCAGTTAAAATCCCCTTTAAAGTTTGTTGTTAAAACAAGAAAAAGGTTGCTAAACTGTGTTGCTCACACTTGCACTAAAACTGTGTTGCTCACACTTGCACACATGGTCTTTGGTTTATTCAAAGTTAATTAATGTATAATGGTAGTTTCTAATCCAATGTTTTCACTCTCACTCTTACATGCATGTCATGTACTTAGATGAAAAAAGTCATCTTGTTAAGAAGTTCATATCACTCGTAGCGGAACTATCGAGACGAAATTATGACGATGAGTTTATCATTTTCAAATTCTTTTAAAATAGGTGGGGGTGGGGGGGGGGGAGGAGGAGACTGGCTGCATTTTACTTACAACATTTTTGTTCAGATGGCAAACATTTACAAAAAAAAAAATTAACGCATGGGGGGGGGGGGGGGGGGGGGGGGGGGGAGGAGGAGACTGGCTGCATTTTACTTACAACATTTTTGTTCAGATGGCAAACATTTACAAAAAAAAAAATTAACGCATTAATTTGATTAATGATCATTCAGAATCTCAATTATTCAATTTGAAAAAAAATTATTTAAAACAATTAGGCACATATCACACAAAAAATTTAAGTTAAGTGAATTGAATTAAAAAATGTATATATATTTTGGCTGATGTAACGACTGGTTTATTTTTCAACCTGTGACTGAATATTTTCTTGGACAGTCAGAGACAGCCATTTACTATTACTTTGTTAAGCTTAGTCGCATGTCTCATCAGCCGACCATGTGCCAAATATCCAGCTATCTTAAACTCTTACAACACCTTTGAAATTAAAAGCAAGTAGCCAAATTAATTATAACTACAAAGATTATTTAAAAACAAATCAATCGATAGAGCAAACTAAGAAGCTTATGGCATAAGTCTAGATGCAGCAAACACATTTCAAACCCAAACGTACAGACTCTTAAGAACACTCATTAAAAAAATACATATTTTGCTACAGAAACTTACTGTACTTTTAGGAAATGGATAGATACATTTTTCCATTCATTTCCATTCATTCTGACTCCAGTAATTTATTCAATAGCAAGTCTCAAAGGGGAGTTTCAATAACTTAAAATCCATAAACCATTTTACCTTCACTCACGCCTCAGACTAAACAATTTTTTTCTTTTTCATTGATTTACACAGAGTCGTCAGGTGATAGCTTAATTTTTATTCCACGTCACAACTTTCAGCCTTTTAACATCAAAGGTCCTCTGCAGTGGCAGCGGTGGTGGAAGGGCGCATGCCATGCAGTGGCAGCGATGGTGGAAAGGCGCGTGCCACAGCTCTGGATTTACGGGATAGTTAGCCATGCAGTGGCAGCAGTGGTGGAAGGGCGCATGCCACAGCTATGGATTTACGGGATAGTTATCCAACATCTCTGCCCCAGAGATAGGCGCATTGCGTCTGTCCTTTTCAGTGTTAGAATTTCTAAAAATTAATTGTAACAGCACACAGACTCATGTCAATGCTACCTACCAATGAAACATACTTGTTGACCTCTCTTGCATGTATTTGTTAGATTAGGAAATGGACAAAAGCAACAAAAAAAAAAAAAAAAAAAAAAAAAAAAAAAAAAAAAAAAAATAAAAAAGAATATAAAAAAAAAAAAAAAAAAAAAAAAAAAAAAAACAAAAAAAAAAAAGACACAAAACTAGATTATTGAGGTTTTAAATAATGCATTCATAGAAAAATGACATGGATTCACAAGGTACATTCTACAAATATGAATAGTGTAAAAAAATTGTCATTACAACACTACAGTAAATCTATATGTTATAAGTGTGTAGAATTAAGTTTTTCAATGTAAATTTATAGAGAAATATATGTCTTTAATTAATTATTTACAATTCAATGATACACAGTTGAATTCAAACAATTTTATGTTCAGTTCCCTTCAAATTTTCTTTGGTAATCTGTTCTTTTTGTTACCACTATTAAGTATAACTAAGTGCAACTGAACAACATCTCCAGCAATTAACTCACTGTGTATCAAAATAACACATGTAGACATGTATTATCACAAAGTAGATAATTAATACAGTAATGTTACTTCAAGCATTTCAACATATCTCAAGGCTTTAAATAGTTTGACAGTACAATGTGCCTGAGTGATGAAAGCACTAAGTTCAAGTTTTAAAAGCAATCATGATCAGGGGATCATACACAGGCTCTTTAACAGATTCAATTCATGACATGAATGAGGAATGAGAAAAAAAATAACACGAAATTAAGTTTAAGTGCTATAGGTACCGGTCTCTACAAAACACAGGGTATATCCAACATGTCCCCCAAACATTCTACAAAACACAGGGTATATCCAACATGTCCCCCAAACATTCTACAAAACACAGGGTATATCCAACATGTCCCCCAAACATTCTACAAAACACAGGGTATATCCAACATGTCCCCCAAACATTCTACAAAACACAGGGTATATCCAACATGTCCCCCAAACATTCTACAAAACACAGGGTATATCCAACATGTCCCCCAAACATTCTACAAAACACAGGGTATATCCAACATGTCCCCCAAACATACTACAAAACACAGGGCATGTACAACATGTCCCCCAAACAAATGCAAGCATGAAACTTATCTCTAGGACTTTCAAATGACAGCACTATGGCCACCTGTTTACCTCATCATGATAATGCTACTGCAATTTCAACAGCAACTAATTCAGCAGAGACTTAACCATGGCAACTTAATACTTTGCTGTCTCTTGTATCAATAGGTTTACATGAACCTGTATGATAGATATTGGTTCAAGCTTATCCATAAAACATCATGGTTAGTAATGCTTGATCAAAAAAATGGGAAACAATTTAAAGGCATACAAATAAAATTCAACAGATGACATTAACAGAAATCCAAATATGATGTTGCCCAGAGACACCTTAGTACTGACTGCAACCGTACACATAGCCAGGACTGTGCCAAGCAAAAGCTGCTCCCCGGGGAAAGCCAGAATTTCATTGCCCTTTTAAACGCTAAAAATTATATATTAACACACAGATTTGGTACCCCTTTAATGGCACCCGGGGTGGGGGCCCCCTTCCTTTTCCCCCCCCCCCCTTTCCCCACGTCATGCACATGGTAAACTTACTGTTTTCAACTAAGTCACGATATCAGTCTGATGAAGATGAGCACAGCAATGCCGTAGCATTTCCTTCTATTTCCTTTCAATACTCATCTAACGCTCATGACTTTGACAGGCCACCAAGACATTTGTGACTGCACATTTGATATTGGCATCTTAGAGTAATCCTAAATACAAGTCATAAATCTTACAGAGTTGAATCATAAATATTGAACAAATATTATATTGTAGACCAATCAACCGGTGAGCACAGCAACCGTAGTAGCCAAACAAATATCTATAAGAAAACACACACCGACACACACGTAACCACCTGGTGAGTATGGCAACCATAGCCAAACATCTATAAGAAAACACACATACACGTAACCACCTGGTGAGTATGGCAACCGCAGTAGCCAAACTAACGCAAACATCTGTTAGGATGGTTCTCACCGCATTGAGCCCGTTGTTACATTTTAAATGTTGGTCCTCTGCTCACAGAAAATATCTGAGCTGGAATCTCCTGTTGTGTACACAGCATCACATTGGTCACAACAAAACATCACTGTCCGTACACGGTCAGTTACTAAAATGGCATCGCCATGAAGTGCAGCCCCTCTGAAGGACGCTTACACCATAAAACCTCAAGTTGCCTTATGAAAGTCTTGATGGGTGGACAGCTAGCTTTCTCTCTCTCTCTCCACAGGTTGGCATCTGATACAAACGTATACCGCTATCTCTCTCTCTGTCTCCACAGGTTGGCATCTGATACAAACGTAGACGGTTCGTGTGGTAATTGAAGTAACGTTTGCTCTAAGTTCATGTAAGGGGCTGGCTAGGAGTGTGTTATACTTTTGACATGGACGCGCAGGTCTTGAATGAAATCCATGAGGACTTTGGCCATGTTGGCGTCAATCAGGGACTGAGGAAACCAGCCCTAGGAACAAACATAGAAATAGGGACAAACTTTGAAATGCCATTTTAAAATAAAAGACTAAAAAGACTATAATACCAATAGATTATAATAATTTAGAGAGCAGAAGATTTAGGTGAGACATGTATTGACTATTTACTGTCACAACTAGTTTTTGTAGACTGTTGACATGCATGACCACCAAAGATTAAGTTTTGATCCACATTATGGCATAAAACTGAGGTATGGGAGACTATTTGATACTCTTAGTAGACAACTGAAGTATTCCATTTTATACTAAAGAATACAACTGAGGTACCGATATGGGATACTATTTAATGCTATACAACCAAGGTATAGGGCACTATTTTATGCTATACAACCAAGGTATAGGGCACTATTTAATGCTATACAACCAATGTATAGGGCACTATTTTATGCTATACAACCAAGGTATAGGGCACTATTTAATGCTATACAACCAAGGTATAGGGCACTATTTTATGCTATACAACCAAGGTATAGGGCACTATTTTATGCTATACAACCAAGGTATAGGGCACTATTTTATGCTATACAACCAAGGTATAGGGCACTATTTAATGCCATACAACCAAGGTATAGGGCACTATTTTATGCTATACAACCAAGGTATAGGGCACTATTTTATATTATTGTATAAGAATACAACTGAGTATGGTGACTATGATTGCTCCAGTTTATACACTTAAATATTTGTCTAATGTATAACTCCATGTAATTCATGACCACCTAACAAGAACAAACAATCTACCTTGATGTCTGTATTCATGAACCAGAAAAATAAAGTTTTACTAGCGTCTCCCGGGCAAGGTCTATACACCCAGCCACCAGCTCCATTTGTGCCTCTGGGAAAAAAAAGAACATGTACATACATCAGCAGGGTACTTACTGTAGTTTTTAAAAAGAAGACATACGTACATCAGCAGGGCACTTACTGTAGTTTTTAAAAAGAAGACCTCCAAGTCAACAAATGACAGCTAAGACATGAGCGCCGAAACCAGTTTGAATGATATGCTAATTGTCAGGGTCACAGCTAAGACATGAGCGCCGAAACCAGTTTGAGTGATATGCTAATTGTCAGTGTCACAGCTAAGACATGAGCGCCGAAACCAGTTTGAGTGATATGCTAATTGTCAGGGTCACAGCTAAGACATGAGCGCCGAAACCAGTTTGAGTGATATGCTAATTGTCAGGGTCACAGCTAAGACATGAGCGCCGAAACCAGTATGAGTGATATGCTAATTGTCAGGGTCACAGCTAAGACATGAGCGCCTAAACCAGTTTGAGTGATATGCTAATTGTCAGGGTCACAGCTAAGACATGAGCGCCGAAACCAGTTTGAGTGATATGCTAATTGTCAGGGTCACAGCTAAGACATGAGCACCGAAACCAGTTTGAGTGATATGCTAATTGTCAGGGTCACAGCTGAGACATGAGTGCCAAAACCAGTTTGAGTGTATGCTAATTGTCAGGGTCACAGCTAAGACATGAGCGCCGAAACCAGTTTGAGTGATATGCTAATTGTCAGGGTCACAGCTAAGACATGAGCGCCGAAACCAGTATGAGTGATATGCTAATTGTCAGGGTCACAGCTAAGACATGAGCGCCTAAACCAGTTTGAGTGATATGCTAATTGTCAGGGTCACAGCTAAGACATGAGCGCAGAAACCAGTTTGAGTGATATGCTAATTGTCAGGGTCATTTAAATCCTGAGTTAATGAGAGAGGAGTCTGAAATATTTACAGTTAGCCCTTGAACTAATTATTAATTAGTAGTCAGAGCAAGTGAGCGCTGTTAAATTAGTTGTGCGTGCGAGGGACCTCGACACATCTATGGTCGCAAGATGGTTGTGAGAACGTAAAATTGGTGTGTAAATATGCTGTGGTTAAGAGTGACAGAGGATTTAAATTGGATTAGAGACGACCAGCGCATCAAAGGTAGAAAGTGTTTAGTGTTGCTGAATAGTGTTTTAGTGAAATTAGTTCTCTAGGAAAAGACAAGCCAAGTTGAATGTACATATGAGGTGTTATAAGACAAGCCTGGTGGAATGTACACATGAGTTGTTATAAGACAAGCCTATGGATTGTACACATGTGTTGTTATAAATATAAGACAGGCCTAGGGGAATGTACAGGATGAGCGAGTGTGGGTGATAATGTAAACAAACGCATTAAGTTATGTTAACCTGGCATTTCTTCCATCATATGGTCGTCCTTCTTGACAACAGAAACATGTTAACACCTGAGACTAAGGAAGGTCAACTGGCAGTCTGAGTCTATTTAAGGCACAAAGCCCAGCCCCCCCCCCCCTCCCTTATCATTGAGCCAGATAGTACATAACATAAAAATGAAGCAACCGACTCATAAAAAATACAGTTGAACCTCTTATAACGAGTAATGCGCATGACGAGCAAAAAAAATGTGAAGAGTGATATTTCGCATAACGAGTTACGCAGAAAGGAGAAGTCAAAGCCCAGCCCCCCCCCCCTCCCGTATCATTGAGCCAGATAGTACATAACATAAAAATGAAGCAACCGACTCATAAAAAATACAGTTGAACCTCTTATAACGAGTAATGCGCATGACGAGCAAAAAAAAATGTGAAGAGTGATATTTCGCATAACGAGTTACGCAGAAAGGAGAAGTCCCTTTTTCCTGACATTCATTTGTGAGCCGGGACTTCTGCGCTGATGCATTAGTCCAGTGGTTCTCAATCTGTGGGTCGTGACCCCTTTGGGGGTAGCGTGGCCCTTTCCCAGGGGTCACCTTAGACGATCTGAAAACAAATTCTTACAGCTATTAAGTAGCAACGAAAATAATTAGGTTGCTGGGGGGTGGCCAAGACACGAGAAAATGTATTAAAGGGTCGCGGCACTAGGAAGGTTGAGAACCATTGCATTAGTCTGTGTTTAGCACTCGGTCTGTTAGCGTATTTTTTTCGTGTGTGATCACCAGTTTTTACAAATTTTGTATTCATACAGTATTCGTAATTTTTTTATGTGCAAAGTGTAATAACCTATGCTAAAATGTCTTCGAAAATAAAAACCACAAGACAATCATAAAAGAGAAAAAAATAACTGATGAAATGAAACGTAAAATCATTGAAAAGCGAGAAGAAGGTGTGAGCGTGGCTATTCATGCTACAAATTTATTCAATGATAATGCTGTGACACATTTTGGTCAAATTTTGAAGCGTCGGCAAAAACAAATGTCTTTGGACAGTTTTCTAGTTAAAAAGGATTAATTATTTGTCATAAATTCATATTTTTATTTACGTTTTTTGTTTCAAATCTAAATTGTATTCCAAGTTGTTACACTCCTTAACAATTCATAAGTAATTTTATTTGAATAAATGTTAATAAAAATTGTTGAAAAATTAGTATTTTTTCAGCATGGAACGCATTATTGTATTTTACATTGATTTGTATGGGAAAAATTGTTCCGTTTAACGAGTGTTTCGCTTAACGAGTAAGAGTCTGGAACGAATTAAACTCATTAATGAGAGGTTCCACTGTAATACCAGTTATAATTAAGCAAAGACTGATTAGCTTTTGTCCAAAAATTCATGTTGGCTTCATCGGCATGCTAGTAAACAGGAACTGGGTGGTTTTCAAATTGTACGATGCTGAATGCGGATGCAGTCAAAGCTTGAAAGAGTAAATTTCATTTTTTAAACCATCGGGTAATTTCTCCATGCAGTGAGCGATATGATTGTAAGTGGAATAGAAATGAGACCACTCCAATGTTAATTTGTCCATGAAGTGAGCGATATGATTGTAAGTGGAATAGAAATGAGACCACTCCAATGTTAATTTGTCCATGAAGTGAGCGATATGATTGTAAGTGGAATAGAAATGAGACCACTCCAATGTTAATTTGTCCATGAAGTGAGCGATATGATTGTAAGTGGAATAGAAATGAGACCACTCCAATGTTAATTTGTCCATGAAGTGAGCGATATGATTGTAAGTGGAATAGAAATGAGACCACTCCAATGTTAATTTGTCCATGAAGTGAGTGATATGATTGTAAATGGAATAAAAATGAGACCACTCCAATGTTAATTTCTCCATGAAGTGAGTGATATGATTGTAAATGGAATAGAAATGAGACCACTCCAATGTTAATTTCTCCATGAAGTGAGTGATATGATTGTAAATGGAATAGAAATGAGACCACTCCAATGTTAATTTCTCCATGAAGTGAGCGATATGATTGTAAATGGAATAGAAATGAGACCACTCCAATGTTTCAGGCCAGTCATTATTCTGTGGCATTGCAATGACCTAGATTTGTATTTACATTATATCCATTGACGGCAAGACCACAACTCTGGTCAGTGTTTCCATGCTGAGCATCGTTACATGGAATGTAACAAAAGGGTCGATAAAGGGTTAAACAAGCATTTAAAACAGTGTTTCCCAAAGTGTGGTACGCGTACCCCTGGGGGTACGGGAAGAGTTCAAAGGGGTTATGTGACACAAAGTATTATTAAAGTATATGCAAGTTTTTTTAACGAGGGGTAACGGTACTGAGTGTTACAAAAATTATAGACAGGGTACACAGATTTTGAAAGTTTGGGAGACACTGATTCAAAAAATTGATTAAGGAAAAATCAAAGTGCTCAAAGGTGTAGATCTCATATGAAAATCTCATACACAGATCTCATTAAAAAACTCATACAATAATCTCATACAATGATCTCATACAAATATATTCCTACCGACTGGTTCGGACATGACATATACCACTGACCTGACATAATTTTTCTGCGGTGGCATGTCAGGATGATTGACGCCCATACCAGAACCAATGTAAACGCCGTCCCGTTGACCCCAGGTGCGTAAACTGACAAAGTCTCGACTGGTGATCACACCGCCGGCGATCTCCGCAGCAACGTTGTAGAGGACGTCCGTGTGATCATCCACAACTTGTAAAACCTTGGCATTGACAAAGAAATAAGTCGTTAGGAAAAGACCAGCATCCCAATTTAACCCACTCCAGCCTCACCCGCAGTTGCTGAACAGTGGACTCCTAACATCTGGCCTCAACAAAGGGGCATAACTCTCATTGGTCACATATGGTTTTTGTTTTGTTTTGGGTAACGTGTTTTTCAAAAATAAATTATATTAAAACATTAAAAACGCATTGTCATTTTTTTTACTTTTTCTTTTCTCTTTTATGAAGCAAAAGGCCAATGAAATCATGCGATCCAAGATTAAAAATAAGATTATAAAATTACATCATAAATAGAATAATTATTAAATAACAATAATGTCTGTCGACGTTTTTCAAAAGCTCAATGGCATCTCCACCAGTATTTAAATAATGAAGATTCATTTCAATCCCAGCGACATCGTTATCGCTTACATCATCAACTAAAATAGATACTTTATCTGTCTGCTTCATCCATGGTTTTTCACAAGAGCTTTGACAGCTAAGCTGAACTTCTAGCGCTCACACATTAGTGAAAAAAGACAATTAAAAGTTTTAAAAAAAACCTTAGTTTTCTCCATTCAGACGGTTTGTTTACAAGAATGTCATCTACCTTTTAGCAAATATGCTTATGGCAGTTGGATATTAGCCAGAATATGTCACATAGCATTTCATGGTGCATTGGACACACACAGCATTTCATGGTGCACTGGACACACACAGCATTTCATGGTGCACTTGACACACACAGCATTTAATGGTGCATTGGACACACACAGCATTTCATGGTGCATTGGACAAACATAGCATTTCATGGTGCACTGGACACACCTAGCATTTCATGATGCATTGGACAGGCAGATGTTGGAAACTAGGATGGTACTTAACAGCATGTTGTTAGACAGCATTGGCTTGAACTACTACAGCTCAGCTGTACCACTGCTGTACTATACCACTGGTCACCTGTACCACTGCTGGACTGTGCCACTCCTCAACTAGACCCCAGCTCAACTATACAACTGCACTGCCTGTTTCTTCTTACCCTAGATTCTTTGATGGCTTTATTCCATGCGGACTGCAGTTCTGGTTTGAATGTCATCTCCTCATACAGCTCTTTGGCTGGCATGTCTACAATACCCTGATGGACAAATGAAAACATATGGTTGTAGTGGTAGAGTTCATTACAATTTATGAAATTTAAAGATGTGCTTCATCTCATCAAACTTGTTCCAATCAACATTAATTTTTGATTTTGTATTCAACGGTTAATTGATTTAATACAGAGACTTGTGTAGAACAAGCTGGTTGGTGAAATACAATCTAAAATGGAAGTTTTCAATAGTCTCAGATACCTTCAGCAGTTTGAGGATTGCATCAGAGTCTAAATTTAGAATGAACTCTTTGAGAGTGAACCCAATGGACCGGTTGGCAGATTTTCTGCTTCTGTCTCATAAGTTCACAATTTATTAATAATTCTTGTAAAAGGGCGAAATGGTGTGAAGGTTTCATTGTACCAAATCTACATCACATTACACAATGTTAATTCAAATCTATATCACACTACACAATGTTAATTCAAATCTACATCACACTACACAAAGATAGATTATCTTTCAATGATGCAACCAACAACAGCCCCATCAGGTAATATTACCAACAACAGCATCCAGCAGGTAATATTACCAACAACAGCTTCAGCAGGTAATATTACCAACAACAGCTTCAGCAGGTAATATTACCAGCAACAGCTTCAGCAGGTAATATTACCAGCAACAGCTTCAGCAGGTAATATTACCAGCAACAGCTTCAGCAGGTAATATTACCAGCAACAGCTTCAGCAGGTAATATTACCAGCAACAGCTTCAGCAGGTAATATTACCAGCAACAG
>CAXITT010000238.1:248111-272867 GCA_964033795.1 Lymnaea stagnalis | reverse complement strand
CAACAGTTCCCGCAGGTAATATTACCAATTCCCCGACCCCCCCCCCCCCCGGCTTCCGTTCTTACCCTTAATCGGAACACCTTTCCGACACTCTTGACCTTTTTGCTGTGAACGACCCCCGTCATCTCATTGTTCCCCGTCTCCAGCTTCCAGTCAGATTCTGGACTGGTGTAGTATGTCCACAGGACCTCCCAGGAATGCTTGGCCAGCCGGATGTAATCATTCTCCTGGTGACAGAAACAACAAACGTCTTCGTTAAAACTCATGTGTTCAGGGCAGATGTACACATATCACATTATGACTTTAACAAACAGTAACACAAAATACATACAAGTGTGATATAATAATTGATGCCAACAAATAATAACAATTATTGTTAAATTTTTTTGTTTTGTTTCAGTAAATAGAAATGTTCTTAACTTGAGCCTTTAAAACACTGGCAGTTTTTGTTTAAAGACACAGACTCCTAGTGCTGAGCTACTCAGCTACTGTGTTTGAATCAAATCTCATTAAAAATTGAGTGTTCTTCATGAATTGTACGATTAATTAATACAAAGTTTTAAACTTTAAATTAGTTGAAAGGCTGTCCAATAACAGTCGGCCTCCATGAAGAGAGATATGTTGTTGATAGTTTTTTAAGTTTATAAATAATATCAATAGGAAAAAATATATTTTAGTATAAAAATACCATCCCAGAGCTTAAAAATATCACTCTGGAGCAGTGGTCCTCAACCTGTGGGTTGCGACCCCCTTTGGGGGTCAAAAGACCCTCACACGGGGGTCACCTACGACCATCGGGAAAACACATATTTACGAAGTAGCAACGAAACTAATTTTATGGTTTGGGGGGGGGGGAGGGGTCATCACAGCATGAGGAACTGTATTAAAGGGTCGTGGCATTAGGAAGGTTGAGCGCCACTGCTCTGGAGTTTAAAACCATCACTCCAGGGTTTAAAACTAGAGTTACTCTCCCTTGAAATGACCGACACAGCAGTTCACTGTCTTGGAAAACTAAAAATGCATTTGGTGGAGGATTCAGGGAAACAGGACACTGGAGGGGTGGGGGCGCCGTTATTTTAATCAACCACAACAATAATCGAACATTGTAATATTCCTTACACCATACCGGTATATATTTTGATAGAGAAAAAAAGTTATAAATTGACTAGTACTCTACCGGCGACTGTTTACAATAGAACACAATGCGATATGATGCTGTCTTACAAAATACTTTGATTACCAAAGAACACTGCACCCCCCTTATGGCTAGAGAAGATATTTTAAACACAACAAATTCCCATTGCTGGGGGGGGGGGACGGACTCTCTCCCAATAATATCACCAGCGCCTTCTGAGAGCTCCCATAGTGTCAACCCCCACCCCCTCAACGGGCTGGGGGAGTGAGGAGGCCATTGGGTTTTGCTGCGCGCCCTCATAACATGAACTCAGAGGAGAAGAAATTGTTTAGTTCACTACTGCCACACAGAGAGAGAGAGAGACCCTGGAGCCTGCCGCTTCTCGATCACACCAACACACTTCAAACAGAATGACCAATTAGTACTTTCTTAGGCACTACCGGGCACTCTGCACTAGGTGCTCCATGTCGGCCAACGAACCTGTCTACGAGTGTCTAGTAGCCTATATTTCTCTACGACTACTGTTTCATTATTCGGGGTTCAATAAGTATTCAATTCCCGCTGATACAGTTTGCGCTATTTCAGGACCGAGCTTGAATAGACCCATAGGCCTATACATTTAAATATACAACTGCAACCAACCAGTGCGTTCTACGGCCCCGTATTTTCCCCACGCATGAAACAGGGTCACGTGACGGTGGCGCGATTCACTGGCCATGCGATGATGTCACCAGGCCAGCACCAGACTAGTATTGTCAGGACACGGACGCCTACCCAATGGTCCGCGCGCGGCGATGACGCCATGAACGTGAAGTGTCCTTCACACACTTTCACAAGGAAGTAGCTACACGCCACGGTCCTTTGACCACGATCACACCATACGACTTTTATATATACGCTGTGTCCGGAAAAAAAGGGAACCCTTTTACCATGCTGAAAACCGATGGTAATTATTCTTTAATTCGTTAATCCCATCAAAGTCTTAAATTTCTATTAAACTCAAGTTTGTCTTCAAGTGTCCACCAATAGTTACAACACAGTCTTCAAGACGTGCTCTCCATTGACAAATCATTATCAAAAGGGTCCCCCTTTTCCCCCACAGACACAGTGTTTATAAACCGGTGGGCCTGTACATACGCTCTATTTGCACTCTCTTCAGAACAGTTCAGCTGTACGGACCCAGTGTTTATAAACCGGCGGGCCTGTACATACGCTCTATTTGCACTCTCTTTAGAACAGTTCAGCTGCACCGGTCCCGCCTTGCCACGCTATCACTAGCAAAAAGAAATCCCAGAGTGACTCGTGTCTCCCTGTTCGGAATACTTTGATAAATATAGTAACATGAGAGGTGGCACGGCCACGTGCGCAAATCTTGGAGCGCATGTTTCAGTTTGGCATGGTTCTTTATATTAAGGGGCGGCATTTTCGCCCTTATACTGCAGATATTTTTCGTGGATGGCGGGCGGTAAAAAGCCCCCCCCCCCCCCCCCCCGGCGGCACTCAAACTACCCTGTGCCCATCTCAGAGTTTCTTAATACAAGTGTGTGACATGAAACACGGTTTCCATGAGTCCTGTTTTAAGTGCACCACGGTACACAAAACAATTCTATGTACGCTGAAAGTGATGGTTCACTCTTGTTTTTTCAATGCTGGGCCTATGCGGCTGTCTGGAGCTATGTGGGGCTATGTGGGACTATGTGGGACTATGCGGCTGTGTGGAGCTATGTGGGACTATGCGGCTGTGTGGGGCTATGTGGCTATGTGGAGCTATGTGGGGCTATGTGGCTATGTGGGACTATGCGGCTGTGTGGGACTATGGGACTATGTGGGACTATTGGGGCTATGTGGGACTATGGGGCTATGTGGGACTAGGGGGCTATGTGGGACTAGGGGGCTATGTGGGGCTATGTGGGACTATGGGGCTATGTGGGACTATGGGGCTATGTGGGACTATGTGGGACTAGGGGGCTATGTGGGACTATGGGGCTATGTGGGACTATGGGGCTATGTGGGACTATGGGGCTATGTGGGACTATGGGGCTATGTGGGACTATGGGGCTATGTGGGACTATGGGGCTATGTGGGACTATTGGGGCTATGTGGGACTATGGGGCGATGTGGGACTATGTGGGACTAGGGGGCTATATGGGGCTTTGTGGGACTATGGGGCTATGTGGGACTATGGGGCTTATTTGCCAAAAACAATCTGACGATGAGATCTGGGTAATGCGCCACGCCTATCAGTAATACCAGAGGCGTAGCTAAGGGGGGGGAGGAGGGGGGACAGATGTCCCTGGGTGCCTGAACAATTAGGGGCGTCAATATGTGCTTTGGTGTTATTTTACTGATGACAATAATGGGTTTGAGAGTTGAAGAAAAGAAAAGGGGGCGATTTAAAATAAACCTTGTCCCCGGGCGCCAAACACTGTAGCTACGCCCCTGAGTAGTACCGTGTGATATAATATAAACCAGAGCTTGAACTCACAACACCAAGTCCACATGTCCGGACAGGACGCCATGAAACAGAACACGACAGTAAATGTCAGCAGATACCGTGTCGAGTTCCGCCAACAGATTTTGTCAAAGATTATTGACATTGCATTGAATTCACTCACGGCATGACGTCATTTATCCAGACGATCATCGCGTCACGTGACCTTACAATTCTCGGGTAGTCTTATCTTTGGCTATTCAAAACAAGCCGAATAGATTTGCACTTTTTTTTTTTTGGATCAGTACAACACTAATTTTTGTTACATCTGTAGTGGTTAGTTGTGAGTTGTAACCAGAATGTGTCCAGTTCAAGACTACAAGATCAAAACAGATTAATTGAACAAAAGATCCAGTACCGTACATCAGATATAGCCATTTTCATTGTTTCTATAGTATAGTAGTTACTATCCTAGTGTCTCATTTTTATTTACTTAATTTACATGTTTTAATAATTGTAAAGCGCTTAGAGCTTCATGGTAAGTGCTATATAAAATGCCTAATTAAATAAATAAATAAATAAATATTCAGACGAAAATAAATAAACAACTTAAAATATATTAATTCCTACATAAAAATACAACAATAATTGATTAATTTTGGAGACACGTGGTGCCTTGGCGATTTTAAATGTCCTGGATTTAAATGAAACAAAAAATGTATTTCAACCACACGCTTACATGTATGGCGAGCTTCCGGTCATTTATCTCCAACATATTCGAGTACAAAAAAACAAAAAAACGAGTGTATCGAATGAGGTTAATCCATTACTGCCAGGGTATCCACATGTCGGCACAGCACTAGATGCCACCACAAAGTGTGTCAGTGTCGGGAGCAACTGTCTTTGAAGGACCCCCCAAACGACCCAAGCGTGACGAGTCCAAAGTACTATCACCTTTTTAATGGGTGACCGGTTCGGGGGGTGGGGGGGTGTCATAGAATAGTATCGGTAGTAGTAAAAGTATTGTGTAGTGTAGTAGCGTGCGGTTGAACTAGGCCAGTGGGCGGGGAACTCATTAGTCAAAAGAGCCAAAAAATCAGCAGCAGGATGATTAAAATTCTTCTGAGAGCCAAATTTCTTTTTAAAAGCCTGTCAAGAGCCATGTTTTTCGGAGTCAAATCAGATTTGTGGCCGGCTGGCCGAGCCGCACTAGGGTCCCTAAAGAGCCGCACGCAGTCAGGTCGCTAAAGAGCCGCACTCAGGTCGCTAAAGAGCCGCACTCAGGTCGCTAAAGAGCCGCACTCAGGTCGCTAAAGAGCCGCACTCAGGTCGCTAAAGAGCCGCACTCAGGTCGCTAAAGAGCCGCACTCAGGTCGCTAAAGAGCCGCACTCAGGTCGCTAAAGAGCCGCGCTCAAGTCGTTAAAGAGCCGCACTATGGTCCCTAAAGAGCCGCACTCAGGTCGCTAAAGAACCGCGATTTGCCGACCCCTGAACTAGGTTAACAGGAGTCAATGATTGCTTTTCAAACGTAGGATCAATAAGGAATTTTTGTAAACGTACTTAATGACTGTGCCCCAAAGAAAGTTTTTTTGCAATGTTGATGAGTCACATATTGAGTAAGGTCTCCTGACTAGTCCATGGCTATGGGAAGGGGACACCCCCACCCCTCCCCCAATACACAACTACCCTAGATCAATTCAGCCCCGTAAATCTTTTACCGTGCTTTAACTCCACAGATCCGCTGTCTACCATGACAGGACAGATCTGCTATCTATCAAGCCAGGACAGCTTCGGTACTCTGATTGTTATAGAAAAACGCATTCAACTATTTGATCATTGATAATTGCTACTCTGCTACTGTCATTTTTTCCCCTGATTCTTTTTGTTATAATAACCGGTTCGTAAGAGCAGTCAAAACTGAACCGGTTCACATGAGCCAGAGTATCTGAACCGGTTCCATCAAACTGCTGCCTGGACTAGAAATCACAAGAGTTTGGAAGGTCATGAAGGTCACGCTGTGACTGTCAAATGGATTTGATTTCACGCTTTCCAAGATAGTTCAATTTAAAATAAAAAAATAACAATTGTGACAAATTTCTGTTCCAAATATATCCCCCATTTTAAACTTGTACCTCTAAGACTAACGTAAAAGAAACAAGAATCAAACAAATTTTCATTAGATAAAAAATTCCGTTGGACCAAATTTCAGTTAGACCAAACTGAACTAGTGTCACACTATAGCTCCAATAGAGCCCTTATATAAGACTGGACATAAATAAGTTAAGTTCAATGTGACGTACAATAGCTCCAATAATGGCCCTTACATAAGACTGGGTTATAAATAAGTTAAGTTCAATGTGACGTACAATAGCTCCAATAGAGCCCTAACATAAGACTGGGATATAAATAAGTTAAGTTCAATGTGACGTACAATAGCTCCAATAATGGCCCTTACATAAGACTGGATATAAATAAGTTAAGTTCAATGTGACGTACAATAGCTCCAATAGAGCCCTTACATAAGACTGGATATAAATAAGTTAAGTTCAATGTGACGTACAATAGCTCCAATAGAGCCCTAACATAAGACTGGGATATAAATAAGTTAAGTTCAATGTGACGTACAATAGCTCCAATAATGGCCCTTACATAAGACTGGGATATAAATAAGTTAAGATCAATGTGATGTACAATAGCTCCAATAGAGCCCTTACATAAGACTGGATATAAATAAGTTAAGTTCAATGTGACGTACAATAGCTCCAATAGAGCCCTAACATAAGACTGGGACATAAATAAGTTAAGTTCAATGTGACGTACAATAGCTCCAATAATGGCCCTTACATAAGACTGGATATAAATAAGTTAAGTTCAATGTGACTTACAATAGCTCCAATAATGGCCCTTACATAAGACTGGGACATAAATAAGTTAAGTTCAATGTGACGTACAATAGCTCCAATAATGGCCCTTACATAAGACTGGGATATAAATAAGTTAAGTTCAATGTGACGTACAATAGCTCCAATAATGGCCCTTACATAAGACTGGGATATAAATAAGTTAAGTTCAATGTGATGTACAATAGCTCCAATAATGGCCCTTACATAAGACTGGATATAAATAAGTGAGGTTTAATGTGTCATACAAAAGCTCCAACAATGGCCCTTACATAAGACTGGGATATAAATAAGTTAAGTTCAATGTGATGTACAATAGCTCCAATAGAGCCCTTACATAAGACTGGATATAAATAAGTTAGGTTTAATGTGTCATACAATAGCTCCAACAATGGCCCTTACATAAGACACCTATGTGCATTTGCAAAGAATTCTAAACCTTTTCTCATAGCCACGTCAGCTCTATATCATATTTTATATAAGACAGTAAAAGAAATCCAAGAGACAGGGGGGGGAGGGAGGGGGGCTATTTGTTTGCCACAGGAGTTTTAAAAAAAATTTTGAGGGGGGAGGGGGGAGTCTGATTTTAAGTCCACTTCAGATATTTAAATCACTTATTTTTCTCTGAATTAATTCTCTTTACATTGTATTTTTTTTATTCTCAGGGTGGGGCAAAGTTATGGGAGACTGCCATCTGCTAACTTGTGAATGCCTAGCTATAGAACAATCAACTCTATGGGAGACTGCCATCTGCTAACTTGTGAATGCCTAGCTATAGAACAATCAACTCTATGGGAGACTGCCATCTGCTAACTTGTGAATGCCTAGCTATAGAACAATCAACTCTATGGGAGACTGCCACCTGCTCACTTGTGAATACCTAGCTATAGAACAATCATCTCTATGGCAGACTGCCAGCTGCTCACTTGTGAATCCCTAGCTATAGAACAATCAACTCTATGGGAGACTGCCACCTGCTCACTTGTGAATACCTAGCTATAGAACAATCAACTCTATGGGAGACTGCCATCTGCTGACTTGTGAATACCTAGCCATAGAACAATCAACTCTATGACAGACTGCCATCTGCTGACTTGTGAATACCTAGCCATAGAACAATCAACTCTATGACAGACTGCCGTCTGCTAACTTGTGAATACCTAGCTATAGAACAATCAACTCTATGGGAGACTGCCATCTGCTCACTTGTGAATACCTAGCTATAGAACAATCAACTCTATGGGAGACTGCCATCTGCTCACTTGTGAATACCTAGCTATAGAACAATCAACTCTATGGGAGACTGCCACCTGCTAACTTGTGAATACCTAGCTTTAGAACAATCAACTCTATGGCAGACTGCCACCTGCTCACTTGTGAATACGTAGCTATAGAACAATCAACTCTATGACAGACTGCCATCTGCTAACTTGTGAATACCTAGCTTTAGAACAATCAACTCTATGGGAGACTGCCATCTGCTCACTTGTGAATACCTAGCCATAGAACAATCAACTCTATGGGAGACTGCCACCTGCTCACTTGTGAATACCTAGCTATAGAACAATCAACTCTATGGGAGACTGCCACCTGCTCACTTGTGAATACCTAGCTAGAGAACAATCAACTCTATGGCAGACTGCCAGCTGCTCACTTGTGAATGCCTAGCTATAGAACAATCAACTCTATGGGAGACTGCCACCTGCTCACTTGTGAATACCTAGCTAGAGAACAATCAACTCTATGGGAGACTGCCATCTGCTGACTTGTGAATACCTAGCCATAGAACAATCAACTCTATGACAGACTGCCGTCTGCTGACTTGTGAATACCTAGCCATAGAACAATCAACTCTATGACAGACTGCCATCTGCTGACTTGTGAATACCTAGCCATAGAACAATCAACTCTATGACAGACTGCCATCTGCTCACTTGTGAATACCTAGCCAGAGAACAATCAACTCTATGGGAGGCTGCAATCTGCTAACTTGTGAATACATAGCCATAGAGCAATCAACTCTATGGCAGACTGCCATCTGCTCACTTGTGAATACCTAGCTATAGAACAATCAACTCTATGGGAGACTGCCACCTGCTCACTTGTGAATACCTAGCTAGAGAACAATCAACTCTATGGGAGACTGCCACCTGCTCACTTGTGAATACCTAGCTAGAGAACAATCAACTCTATGGGAGACTGCCATCTGCTAACTTGTGAATACATAGCCATAGAACAATCAACTCTATGGCAGACTGCCATCTGCTTACTTGTGAATGCCTAGCTATAGAACAATCAACTCTATGGGAGACTGCCGTCTGCTCACTTGTGAATACCTAGCCATAGAACTATCAACTCTATGGGAGACTGCCATCTGCTAACTTGTGAATACCTAGCCATAGAACAATCAACTCTATGGGAGACTGCCATCTGCTCACTTGTGAATACCTAGCTAGAGAACAATCAACTCTATGGGAGACTGCCATCTGCTCACTTGTGAATACCTAGCCATAAAACAATCAACTCTATGGGAGACTGCCGTCTGCTCACTTGTGAATACCTAGCTATAGAACAATCCACTCTATGGGAGACTGCCAAATTTTAATTTTTTGCCGTCTTTTTTTAAATCCCTATCATATATTTATAAAAGTGAAAGTTTGTTTGTTTGTGGGTCTGTTGGTTTGTTCCACAAAGGCTTTTACATGGACTGATGGATCTTGACCAAACTTATTACACATACACATGATCATCCATATTCAAATACCAATGGGTACTGAACTCATAATATCCATTTCTCTTCATTTTTCCTTATATACACTATATAAACATCAATAGGGTTAAGCAACAGTATCGGTTCTATGTGAATTTATGGATCCAAGCCTAGCTTTGTTCATTAGGCTTCTTAGTCCGTATTGAATTATCAACTGATTTGAAACTAATAATATCCAATCTAGAATTTTCCAGAAAGTTCGATAATTTTAAAAAGCTTTATTTATGGCATTTTAAAGTAGATTTTAATGGGACAAATTTTAAATCTTAACTCTATTATTTACCCTGCTCTTGAGTGTGTCATCTACAGATAATATCAAGAGATTTGTAAACTCTTTAAGGTAGTAGTGACACCGTGTGTAACGCGATAATTGGGGTCCTTAAAACTTTAACAGCAGATTCGTGACATTGCTGGTTTTTAACATAGCCGGTTTTTAACATAGCCTTGGGATTCTTAAAATGAAGAAAGATATTTGATGTTGAAAAATCCCAAAAAAACCAAGTTTTTAATCTCTTGTGGTAAATGCGCCGCTCTGCGGTAAGGATTTGTTATTAGAAATTCAATATTTTTTAATACTCTTTTTCACACACTTTGTAAAATAATATTCATCTCCAAATGAAAATACAAAATTTTGGGTGCAATGCCATGACCCTGTATCCTCCGAATTTAAATTATACTGGGGTTCAACAATACCAGCACTTGGTGTCCTAGGCACACAATTGTTTGTTCTATAAAGCACCTCGTCTTAAGCAGGGATTGCTAGGTTTTTGAAAGCTTTGAATGTACTGCTTAAGTTTAAAACATAACAGGGAATCAATTTTGGGATAAGGACAAATTTGCAGTAGTGCATTGTGGGTTCATGAGGAGAAGGGGTTTCGAGTAGGGGTGAACCCAGCACGGAGAGGAGATTAGGCCACACCGAGTGGTGATTAGCCAGCTCTAAGTGGGGATTAGCCAGCGCAGAGTGGGGATTAGCCAGCGCAGAGTGGGGATTAGCCAGCGCAGAGTGGGGATTAGCCAGCGCAGAGTGGGGATTAGCCAGCGCAGAGTGGGGATTAGCCAGCGCAGAGTGGGGATTAGCCAGGAAAGGATGGAATCAAACCACTCAGGAACCCAACACCCTCTACCTCTAAGGCTAGTGTGTTAATAGATGCTTGGCTTGCCTGGCGTGTTGTGACCTTTGACACGGGAACACTGCGGTACACGCTGGTCCTGTCCCCAACTCCCTGTGCATGAGTTCCCTCCTCTGTGTCTGACTCTGGAGGAAGATTAGAAAATTTTATATTTGAAATCCCAAAATTTAATAGCTTTTGACCTGCTTAGTCATCATTAGACAGACTTTCTCCCAGGCTGAATTATTTTATATTAAACATTAAGACAGACTCTCAAGATGCAGAGTTCCTGCCTACCAAGTGATTCCCCAGACAGTCCCGCTCGTCGGACATAATCAATCCTCGGGCAAATCAGTCTGTTTCTCTCCATTTAGACATAGGTCCCTTAACTTTCTGCTCTCATAATCAATCATTTCACAAACAGTTAAAGAAAACCAGTCGTTGCCTCCTCCCTGTTTTACCCACCAAACAGATCAAGCATCTGATCTGCCCTATATGCACACACTCAATACACACTCAATGCACATACAAACACTCAATGCATGTACAAACACGGGCGCCCGCAGGTAGGGGCAAGGGGGGGATTGACTGGATCAATTTTTTAAAGCCAAAAATAGACAAAAAATTTATTAAAGTAAAGAGAAAATAAAGCAACTAAGCTGATGTCCTGTCCGTTCGTTTACCATACAAATAGGCTACAGTAAATTAAAACTATATTAAAACATTACTAAAATTTTTTTGCCGCCCCCCCCCCACCCCTTGGAAAGTTAATCGATTTTTTTTTGCACCCTTAGAAAGTTTTGATGTCCTTTCCGTTCGTTTACCATACAAATAGGCTACAGTAAATTAAAACTATATTAAAACATTACTAAAATTTTTTTGCCGCCCCCCCCCACCCCTTGGAAAGTTAATCGATTTTTTTTTGCACCCTTAGAAAGTTTTCTGCGGCGCCCATGTGTACAAACAATCAATGCACATACAAACACTCAATGCATGTACAAACACTCAATGCACATGCAAACACTCAATGCACATACAAACACTCAATGCACATACAAACACTCAATGCACATACAAACACTCAATAATGTACAAACACTCAATGCACATACAAACACTCAATGCACGTACAAACACTCAATGCACGTATAAACACTCAATGCATGTACAAACACTCAATGCACATACAAACACTCAATGCACATACAAACACTAAATGCATGTACAAATACTCAATGCACATACAAACACTGAATGCATGTACAAAACTCAATGCACATACAAACACACAATGCACAAACACTCAATGCATGTACAAACACTCAATGCACATACAAACACTCAATGCACGTACAAACACTCAATGCACATACAAACACTCAATGCACATACAAACACTCAATGCACATACAAACACTCAATGCACATACAAAACTCAATATCCATACAAACGCTCAATGTCCAAACAAAAACTGCACATATCCCAATACACATACAAACACTCAATGCACGTACAAAACTCAATATCCATACAAACGCTCAATGTCCAAACAAAAACTGCACATATCCCAATACACATACAAACACTCAATGTCCATACAAACACTCAATGTCCATACAAACACTCAATGTCCATAGAAACACTCAATGTCCATACAAACAACCAATGCACATACAAACACTCAATATCCATACAAACTAGTAATGAACTAACCGGCTATTGACTCAACAGGTGAGTAAAACTGATTCTCAATACTCAATGTCCATACAAACATCCAATGCACATACAAACACTCAATGTCCATACAAACACTCAATATCCATACAAACACTCAATGTCCATATAAACACCCAATGTCCATACAAACACTCAATGTCCATATAAACACCCAATGTCCATACAAACACTCAATGTCCATTCAAACACTCAATATCCATACAAACACTCAATATCCATACAACGAACCAATGCACATACAAACACTCAATATCCATACAAACTAGAAATGAACTAACCGGCTGGTGACTCAACAGGTGAGTAAAACTGATTCTCAATACTCAATGTCCATACAAACATCCAATGCACATACAAACACTCAATGTCCATACAAACACTCAATATCCATACAAACACCCAATGTCCATACAGACACTCAATGTCCATATAAACACCCAATGTCCATACCAACACTCAATGTCCATACAAACACTCAATGTCCATACAAACACTCAATGTCCATACAAACACTCAACGTCCATACAAACACTCAATATCCATACAACGAACCAATGCACATACAAACACTCAATGTCCATACAAACTAGAAATGAACTAACCGGCTGGTGACTCAACAGGTGAGTAAAACTGATTGTTGTCCTCTGTGATAATGGACTGCATGTCATCTCCGACCATGGACCTGGGCCTGATGGGGACATAGATCGAGCCATAGTTGGCTGCAGAAATAGGGAGGAAAAAACTCATTTAGGAAACAACAGCATCACAATGTTAACATGCGATATCAAATAAATGGCATCACAATGTTAACATGTGATATCAAATAAATGGCATCACAATGTTAACATGTGATATCAAATAAATGGCTTCACAATGTTAACATGTGATATCAAATAAATGGCATCACAATGTTAACATGTGATATCAAATAAATGGCATCACAATGTTAACATGTGATATCAAATAAATGGCATCACAATGTTAACATGTGATATCAAATAAATGGCATCACAATGTTAACATGAGACATAAATAAATGTTATCTTAAAAATTACATTTAAATAGTGTGACACATTTACAAACCAAAAAATACTTTTCCATATTTCAGGTGAAAATTATAGAATTAAATTCTTTCCCTCAGTTATTTTATAACATAGCTGACTGCCCTCTGATGAGTTGACAAGAAATACATTATTAGTTGACTGATGAAAGTATTTTTTTAGGAACTGAATCAATCATCAGAATACATTTCAAAATTCCTCTTCCAATACTTCTTAGCTTTACTGTTTACTTAAAAGGATAATATATATGGGGGACTGAGTTTGAGCCGTGTGAAATAAATAAACAGTGGAACGAGATATGTTTAGGTTTTTTTAAAAAAACCAGACAAAGCCATTAAAAGGACATTTGGGCCAAATGCCTTCTTCAGTAGAAAAGTGATGGCCCAGGTACATCCATTGAACATTTAATGGTGGTACCCAGGTCTCAGCATATAAATGAACCCACATTTTTTTGGCATGAGTGTGGAAAGCCTCCTTGTTTTGTTGACTTCATGGGTTAACTTTCCATGGGCGGCCTACTTCATTTTGAGCTATTTAATTTCTTTATTCCTTAAAGAATGCTTTCAGCCGACTGGTTTATTTTATTGTTTTGTTATACCCTAAATTTGAAGGTTTCCCATAAAGTGTTTGTAATACCGTCATAAGAATCGTACAATCTGGAAAAATCATCACAGAGATAGAAAACCTTTAAACAAAACACAGAGCCATAACTCACGGGTGCTGTGAAGGCGGAGTCTTTCAAGAGCCTTTTGCTCCTGCGGTAAAACTTTGAAGTCCAGGAACCAGGTCTCGGCCCAAGCCAGCACAAAGGATATAATGATGAGGCAGTAACTCAGGGGGTTGTTGCTGCTCTTGGTGCCTTCAAACTGATCAAACAAACACCAAAAAAATGTGCTTAATATGTATGTGATCATTTTGCATGTGATAAATATGTATTTGTATATGATTTAAAAAATAACAAATCGTTTATTTTTAACATTTTAAAAAAAAGTGGATACAACAATAAACAAAGCTATGAAATGGTTAAATGCTATTTTAAAAATTTGAGTGACTCACAACACATGAGTAAATAAAATTTACACATTAGGAACACTTATCTTTGGTATAATTAATTATTTATTTGGCAAATAGCAAATTTTTTACAGAGACTTTTTTACATTAAAAACTTAGCATTTGCTTTAACTAAAAAAAAATTCTCCAATGAAAATAAACTGAAACTAACAAAACATAACTGATATCTAAAGAATGTACAGAAGTAACATAAAATTATATTACAATCAAACTGAGATCTAAAGAATGTACAGACGTAACATAAAATTATATTACTATCAAACTGAGATCTTAAGAATCTACAGAAGTAACATATTACTATCTGTTGCAATCTCATTTAAATTAAACTTTAAGAACTTATCAGATATATTAAAAAAAAAAATGGAAACTATATTTCCATTACCGGTCTACTGAATGAATCATCAAATCAAATATATTCCCCACTCATAGCACTTATTAAGGATTATTAATTTCTGGATTTACAAGGGAGATGATTCACAACTTAGAAAATGGTCATACAATTTATTTAAAATAAACAAAACCTTTTTTGAGTTCCATTAGAATCAGGAATCCAAACCAATAGCAAAATTCAATAGCAAAAACCCCCCCAAAAAAACAAACTTTAAATTGATAAATATTAAACTATTACTTGGTTGCTAAAATGAAGCAGGGGTGTCAGAGGTCAATATTTTAAATGCTGTGAAGAATAAAACGTGTAGATTTTACAGTCTTAATTATAATTTAATATATTAAAATTAGATCTGAATATAGATTTATGACATAATTTTGATGCTCTAGCCAACATCACGGTAACTGTAACCTCACAGAGCTTGTCAAGTAACAATGACTAAAATGACCCAAAAAGTCATATCTTGAAATTTAAAAATTAACAGACTCATTTAAATGTTTTATGAGAGTAGCAAATTATTTTCCTGTACAGCAAATAATTTTTCTGGATACATATAACATTATTTCAACTTGTCCACCAAGGACTAACAAAGAGAAAAAAAAAAGGAATGATTGTTTTAAAAAAATATTTAAAAAAATAATAGCAGTAGTAGTTTTTCCCCTAAGCCTCTGAAGAAAAGAACTGTTGTTAACCAATTTCCACTTAGAATAAAAAGGAGGAATTCACACTCGAGCCATTGTACCACCACAAAATATGGGTTAGCTTATCTACAAAAGCCTGCTTTCTACCAGTCACTGTACAATGGATGTGTCAGGGCCATCCGTTCAAGACTGGTTTGTTTCCTTCGTTGGTACCATAGGTTTGGTGTTTATTGTGGAAAAAATCATTCATTTAAAGTTAAGAGCACCCCGGACACTGGAAAGTTAGGAGTTAAAATATTACAACAGAGATGCAGCATTTACGGTAGTTGTGACTGATAGGAGAACAGCAACAGTCACGGTGGTTGTGACTGATAGGAGAACAGAAACAGTCACGAGAAATACAGATCTACCCACATAAGCTCCACATCACTCAATTAGGACTTGAAACTCATGAAAATAAAAAACCGAATTTTTATTTTTAAAAATAAAACGTTTATAAAGTGGACCCTACATAAAATAAGAAATTCAAGGGAGAGTACACTACCCCTTCCCTTTTCCCCCTTCAACTGGTATTCACTTATTTTAAAGACTTAAAAAAATACAAAAAAAACTGACAGGACCATTAGTGAAAACAAAGTTAATTAAAAAAGTGATTTATAGCTGAAACTGTGAAACATGAACTTTGTTTAAATCTAGGGTACACTGGCTGTACACATATACATAATTGGGATTACCAGTGAATGTGTACCTTATCTGATAGGTTTATTATCACACAACATTGGCCTCAGCGCGTGCCCAAATTTAGGTCCAATGTTGTCAGTGTTACATAGGCAAATGTTTATAGGCTTTGTTTATTTATGTGTATGAAGAAGTGTTACACGAAAGAAAGCTGTCTCTCTGTTTCTATTGACACAGTATTTCACTGGTTTTTTCAAGCTCTGACATAAGACTGTCTAAAGATTATGTGGTTATATTTAAGCAAAATGGTGATTACACATTGGTTCAGGAGCAAAGCAGCATACAACCGAGAATACAGCTCTATTGTATAATTCAGGGTACAGAATTCAGGGTCCATGTTTTTTTAACAATTAGTTTTCTCCTCTAAAACTAAGAAGCCTTCTCTTCAAATATTTTTTGGACTTCCTTATAATTTGAAATAAAAAAATCCTAAAGCTGTATGAAGTAAAAAAAAATATTTTTAAAAAAATATGTCGTACAAGCACTATAGTTCTGTTATGTCTGATGCCATGATAGTAAAGCGATGATATGTAGGCCTAAATACTATCAATATTGAAATGATGCACAATTACATTTAATATATATCTACTTTAAACTCTCTACTTTCCCCAAATTACATGATTGCAGGAAATAAGTTCAGCACAAAACTTTTTTTTACAGAGCATGCCATAGAGCACTGCACAAAATTATTGCTAAATAATCTAGAGCCATCAAATAAAACAAACAAACTCTCTCACATGCCAGAAATGTCTTTTATCATCAAATATATACATTTTTAAAAAAGTTCAAGGACAAAACTGCTCCATAACCTATTGAACATACGACTTGAAAATATGTGATTGAGTATTGAAGCTCATAGTTTTGGTTACAGATACTCTAAAAGCTTGTTTTTTTGTTCAACTGATACTCTCGACTCCAGATTTAATTTTATTTTGTAAGTGGAAATGTAAAAAGGATAGCAAGCCTGAATAGACATGGTAAGCTGATGTCTGACATCATTTGAGATATAGATATGGTAAGCTGATGTCTGACATCATTTGACATATAGATATGGTAAGCTGATGTCTGACATCATTTGACATATAGATATGGTAAGCTGATGTCTGACATCATTTGACATATAGATATGGTAAGCTGATGTCTGACATCATTTGACATATAGATATGGTAAGCTGATGTCTGACATCATTTGACATATAGATATGGTAAGCTGATGACTGACATCATTTTACATATAGATATGGTAAGTTGATGAATGACATCCATTGATATTTAGATATGGCATGCTGATGAATGACATCATTTGATGTTTAGATATGGTAAGCTGATGAATGACATCAATTGATATTTAGATATGGTAAGCTGATGGCTTACATCAACTGACGGACAGATACAGTAAGCTGATGGCTTACATCAATTGATGTATAGATATGGTGAGGTACTGACTTACATCAACTGAAGTGTTAGTTGTGGAATCACATACAGATACACAACCACCACATGGGAACTACAGGATATAGGATCGGACATAAATATATTTCTCAATATAAGCAGACATGGAATTGGGGTGGGGGGGGGGGTGTTCACACTCTACTTCAGTTCAGAAAAAAATTTGTTAAACTTTTTTGAGTTTCTGACTCACTTTGAACAAAAAAATTGTGTAGAAATTGGTTTAGATTTTCTTACTTTAAAAAAAAAAATCAAATTTCCTTTTGTCCGCTATAGATCAAGGACTAAGATGCTGAACGTAAGACTTAAAATTAAAGATCCAAACTTAGATATAGTGACTTTTTTTGTTATTTGGAGCATGAGTTTTTGTTTTTGACTTACATCAAAAATGAAGATCTTGGCGATGAGAACGGCACAGGAGGCAGCAGTGCAGAGCTGAAAATAAAAACATAAGCTTGGCGTTAAGGCACAGAAGGAAAGGTTCAAATTGCATCAAGTAGGAGATGGTTGAGTTAAAAATACTTTTTTGTTTTGTATGGGAGAAAGGTTAAAGATGACCTAATGATGTTTATTATTTTGCTTTAGTCTTGTCCTGTTCAGCAAAAGCAGACCTATATTTTTACTGAAGGTCACACAAATTTGAAAAAAGAAAATCTTTATTTAGTCTTGGTTACCAACAAAGGAGACACTACTAATCTTACTTTAGCCAATGGCCAGCCACCAAATAAATGAGACAATATTAATCTTACTTTAGCAAGTGACCAGCCAATATTGCTCATTGTCACTCAGGTGATGCATTTGATTATACAGCTTTGTTTTTCAATTGACACCAGTAAATACATATATAGTCACACTGCCCTGTATATAGTAAATAGTATAGAATTTCTGGCGGTGAATAGACAGAAATACGATTGGTGGGAGGTGAATGGATTGAGAATCAATATGATTGTGTGCCTATTTATACTGGAATGCCGTTAATTTATCTATTCAAATTAGCCCTAATGCTAGCAGCCTAAATTTGTTTATTGTACAAAGAACTGTATTTTTTGTTAATTGATTTTGACAAAACTTTCCAGGTCAGCAGGTATGACCACTGGGTGCTATGTATGACCATATTAAAACTGGCTGCTATGTAGGACCATATCAAAACTGGCTGCTATGTATGACAATATCATAACTGGCTATGTAGGACCATATCAAAATTGGCTATTATGTATGACCATATCAAAACTGGTTGCTAGGTATGACCATATCAAAACTGGTTGCTAGGTATGACCATATCAAAACTGGCTGCTAGGTATGACCATTTCAAAATTGGTTGCTAGGTTTGACCATATCAAAACTGGTTGCTAGGTATGACCATATAAAAACAGGTTGCTAGGTATGACCATATCAAAACTGGCTGCTATGTATGACCATTTCAAAACTGGTTGCTAGGTATGATGATATCAAAACTGGTTGCTAGGTATGACCATATAAAAACTGGTTGCTAGGTATGACCATATAAAAACTGGTTGCTAGGTATGATCATATCAAAACTGGTTGCTAGGTATGACCATATCAAAACTGGCTGCTAGGTATGACCATATCAAAACTGGTTGCTAGGTATGACCATATCAAAACTGGTTGCTAGGTATGACCATATCAAAACTGGTTGCTAGATATGACCATATAAAAACTGGTTGCTAGGTATGATCATATCAAAACTGGTTGCTAGGTATGACCATATCAAAACTGGTTGCTAGATATGACCATATAAAAACTGGTTGCTAGGTATGATCATATCAAAACTGGCTGCTAGGTATGACCATATCAAAACTGGTTGCTAGATATGACCATATAAAAACTGGTTGCTAGGTATGATCATATCAAAACTGGCTGCTAGGTATGACCATATCAAAACTGGCTGCTAGGTATGACCATATCAAAACTGGTTGCTAGGTATGACCATATCAAAACTGGTTGCTAGGTATGACCATATCAAAACTGGTTTCTAGGTATGAGCATATCAAAACTGGCTGCTAGGTTTGACCATATCAAAACTGGTTGCTAGGTATGACCATTTCAAAACTGGTTGTTACTCATTGTTTGCTTTTAAGTTTTTTTTACTATTAATATAGGTCAAGTTATACACATGTCCATAGCCACAATGCCCTTTATAGGGTAGATGAGGGAAAAGGAAGTTCCAGGTTGTTAAGTTGTTATGTAATGATCTTTAAGAACAAATTAAGTGATCTTTAATAACAAACTAAACAATCTTTAAAAACAAATAAAGCGATCTTTAAAAACAAATAAAGCGATCTTTAATAAAAAAACTAAATGATCTTAAAGAACAAACTAAGTGATTTTTAAGAACGAACTAAGTTATCTTTAAGAACAAAAAAAATGATCTTTAATAGTAAACTAAATGATTTATAAGAATAAACTAAGCAATCTTTAACAGAAAACTTAATGTTCTTTAGGAACAAACTAAAAGATCTTTAAGAACAAACTAATCGATCTTAAGGAACAAAATCAATTATCTATCAGAACAAACTAAGCAATCTTTATGAAAAAACTAAGCGATCTTCAACAACAAAATAAGCGATCTTTAAGAACAAACTAAAAGATCAATACAAACAAACTAAATGATCTTTAAGAACAAACTGAATGATCTTTAAGAACAACTAAGCGATATTTAAGAACAAAATCAATGATCTTTCAGAAAAAACTTAGCCATCTTTATGAACAAACTAAATGATCTTTTAATAACACAAACTTAGCGATCTTTAAAAAAAAAGCGTAGCTATCTTTTTTGAACAAAATAAATGATCTTTAAAAACAAACTTAAAAATCTTTAAACAAAAACTAAGCGATCTTTAAGAACAAACTAACCGATCTTTAAGAACAAATACAGCGATCATTAACAAAAACTGAACGATCTTTAACAACAAACTAAGCGATCTTTATGAACAAACTAACAGATTTTTAACAAATACAGCGATCATTAACATAAAACTGAATGATCTTTAACAACAAACTAAACGATTTGTAAGAACAAACTAAACGATCTTTAACAACAAGATGTTATATTAGATGTTTATTTATTAATATTCACGATTATCTCATTTTTTATAAAAAGAATGTAAATGTTTATGCTTTCCCACATCATTTTCGATGTATGCAGAATGTATGTGGGAACGAATTCCAAAATATCTAAATATTTCATTTTCGGCTTTGGCTGAAAGTCATTTTTAACTTTCTGTATTTTTTCGGTTTCGGCCTAAAGTAATTTTTAAACTTTCTGTATTTTTTCGGTTTCAGCCGAAAGTCATTTTAAACTTTCGGCCTATTTTCGGCTTCGGCCGAAATCAGAAAATCACTTTCGGTCGGTCTCTAGTTGACGTAATGATACAACATGTTTAGTTAAGGTTGACCTATGATAAAACATGTTAAGTTAGGGTTGACATAATGAAACAACATGTTGGGTTAAGTTTGACCTAATATACAACATGTTAAGTTAAGGTTGACATATAATACTACAGGTTAAGTTAAGGATGACCTATGATACAACAGGTTAAGTTTGACCTATGATACAACATGTTAAGCTAAGGTTGACCTATGATACAACATGTTAAGTGAAGGTTGACCTATGATACAACATGTTAAGTTCAGGTTGACCTGTCACGCAACATGCCTTTGACACTTACAGCAATCATCCACCAGTGCTGGATTCTAAACAAAGCATAGGCCAACAGCAGAAGTGTGAATCTAGACGCTGACAGCATCTGAGCATGGAAATACAGCACAATTATTTCAACTTCAAAACAACAGAATCCTGATTATGAATACATCGCAACTATGGGAGATAACAAAACACATTCTCCTGTAAAATATTTTAAGGCAAATTATTTACAGACTAATTTTTTTTAGAATAGGTAAAGTGTTTTGTTTTAGTGATGGAATGAAGGAAGGGTTTTTGGTGATGGAATGAAGGAAGGGTTTTTGGTGATGGAATGAAGGAAGGGTTTTTGGTGATGGAATGAAGGAAGGGTTTTTGGTGATGGAATGAAGGAAGGGTTTTTGGTGATGGAATGAAGGAAGGGTTTTTGGTGATGGAATGAAGGAAGGGTTTTTGGTGATGGAATGAAGGAAGGGTTTTTGGTGATGGAATGAAGGAAGGGTTTTTGGTGATGGAATGAAGGAAGGGTTTTTGGTGTTTTTGTGATGGAATAGAGATGGGTTTTTGGTGATGGAATAGGGGATGGTGTTTTTGTGATGGAATAGAGATGGGTTTTTGGTGATGGAATAGAGATGGGTTTTTGGTGATGGAATAGAGATGGGTTTTTGGTGATGGAATAAGGATGGGTTTTTGGTGATGGAATAGGGATGGGGTCTTGGTGATGGAATAGGGAAGGTGTTTTGGCGAATGGATATGGGTTGGGTTTTTGCATATGGAATAGGGGATGGGTTTTTGCTGATGGAATAAGTGATGGTGTTTTTGTGATGGAATAGGGATGGGGATTTGCTGATGGAATAGGGGATGGTGTTTTTGTGATGGAATAGGGATGGGGATTTGCTGATGGAATAGGGGATGGTGTTTTTGTGATGGAATAGGGGATGGTGTTTTTGTGATGGAATAGGGGATGGTGTTTTTGTGATGGAATAGGGGATGGTGTTTTTGTGATGGAATAGGGGATGGTGTTTTTGTGATGGAATAGGGGATGGTGTTTTTGTGATGGAATAGGGGATGGTGTTTTTGTGATGGAATAGGGGATGGTGTTTTTGTGATGGAATAGGGGATGGGGATTTGGTGATGGAATAGGGCATGGTGTTTGGTGATGGAATAGGGGATGGTGTTTTGGTGATGGAATAGGGGATGGTGTTTTTGTGATGGAATAGGGGATGGGGATTTGGTGATGGAATAGGGCATGGTGTTTGGTGATGGAATAGGGGATGGTGTTTTGGTGATGGAATAGGGAAGGGGATTCGGTGATGGAATAGGGATGGGAATTTGGTATTGCTAGGCATATGATAATCTTAATTGGGGCACAAAAAGTCTTGGGACCAGGCAACAAACTATTTTTGGACAATCAACCACAACTCACCACCGAATCAAAGAGAGATGTCTTGAAATCGTAATTGATGACTTGCTTATCAAAAGCTTTGAAACCCGTGTCACCGATCAGCTGTTAGAGGAAGTTTTAAAATGATCATCAGTGGCGCAAGAACATTAGACATGCATGGTATACTGTATTGGTGGTTGGGGCCGTGTGGGTGGTGTGGTTCCTGGGCCAATGGCAGGATAAACACCAATTAACCTATCTATCTAGTTTCTCCATATCACCTATAGACAGACTTCTATCAATTTTTTTAAAAAAATCCTCAAATATCAATTTCGTATTCGTTTCTAGTTTCATCTGCTCAAGAAGGCCTCTAGCTGAAATGCCCATTTGATTGTTCCTTTTTTTCCCCTCAGTTTGAGCTCAGACATATCTTGTTTTACTATTTCCTTCACATTGACCAAAGGAATTCTCTCATATATTATCTAAAAACTAGCTATCATCTATTCCCCCACCCCCTAAAAAAAAAAAAAAGTCCATATTTAAAAAAAAAACTGACTTTTTGAAATTATCTTTTTTTTTTAACTGACTTTTTGAAATTATTTTTTTTTTTTAACTGACTTTTTGAAATTATTTTTTTTTTTTAAACTGACTTTTTGACATTATTTAAATGAATTGAAAGGTAAATAATAGAAGCCCCTTAACTTTTTTTAAGAGCCCAATAAATATCCTATGAATGCATGCTGTCAAGTAAATAGCCAAATGGTTATCTGTTTACAGTGACAACGCTCAACTGTTTTGCAGACAACTAGCAGCCCCAATGCCACCTGTTGTGAGCATATTTGAGTTATTTGTTATTGAATTATATATTATTTCCTTATAATTGTTACCCCTTCATTTTCCTAACATAAAACCGGAGCCGTTCTCTCCCGGACTCTTGAATGAAAATGCTGACCAAACTGCCGAGACAAAGGACTCACGTCCCACCTAAGTCTAAGTGACCAACCCGAGTGTAGAGGACCCACCCGAGCGTAGATGACCCACCCGAGCATAGATGACCCACCTGAGTGTAGATGACCCACAGGATAAACATGAGAATAAGATCAAACAAAACCAGCAGACAAAATGTCCGCCTCACGGATGACATCCGGCCCTGACCCAGGGAGCCGGCTCTCTCCATGCTGCTGTTGAGAGCTGGATTGATGGCCGGAGGGGGCATCGGACCAGAGTAGGAGTCAGTAGAAGATTGCAGAGCTGGTATCCTGAAAGTAGACAAACAAACATGTACAATAAACAACTTTGTATGATAAGTAGCTTCCTTTTTTTGTGTTGAATTCATCTGAGAAGTGTTGTGGCCTGGCAGGGAGTTACACAATTCACATCTGTTATAACAGTAGAGTTAGGATCCCACTACGCAGTATTGATATCAATGATAGATACTTGATGGTTAGAAGCTCCCTACCCACTATTGAAACCATTTACATGAAAATTGAGCTGGAATCTCCCCACAGACTATTGAAACTATAGTTACATGAAATTTAGAGTTAGAATCTGCTCTAAATACTATTCAACCCACTTTCAAAGATGTTGAAGAGATTAATTCAGTCAGAGTTGGACAACCTGGGATTCGATTCTGGGCAATTCATCTGCAGTGGAGTATTAGCCTGGATGCGAAGTTCATACCCAACTTTTTGCAACCATTTTGTTCGGAGCATGGCAGAACACAACATTCTATGCTTACCTACACTAAATGTGCCCTGGGTAAACTCAAACATTGCGCACAGGCACATCGATTAGATAATGTTAACATCCTTCACAAAAATGCTGCTCTGGGTAAACAAACAAAATTGCGCCCCTGCACATCTTTTATAAATGGTGATTACCGCACCTCCAAAGGAGTTTGGACCCTTTTTCTAAAAAAATCTATTTAAAGAAAATATATTAATTAAGTTCATAACTATTTTTGATCACCTCAAATTTATATTATCACTTTTGAATTTCAGTAATGTGTATATCTTTGCAAAGGAAGCTGCTGGCGCCGAAATTTCCCAGAGGTGAAATGTCCCAGAGGTGAAATGTCCCAGAGGTGAAATGTCCCAGAGGTGAAATGTCCCAGAGGTGAAATGTCCCAGAGGTGAAATGTCCCAGAGGTGAAATGTGCCAGAGGGGAAATTCCCAGAGGTGAAATGTCCCAGAGGTGAAATGGTCCAGCGGCGAAAAGGCGTCGATGAAATGGTGGTGGCGACAATGGCCAACCCCCCCCCCCCCCCAAAAAAAAAAAA
>CAXITT010000238.1:212064-243350 GCA_964033795.1 Lymnaea stagnalis | reverse complement strand
ATATAAAAAAATAAAAACGCAAATTTAAGAAGCGTTCCTGTGTTTTCAGTGTTAAAATTTCTAGAAAAAATTAAGAATTCCCCCCCCCCCCCCACCCAAAAAAAAAATAAATAAATAAAAAATTCAATGCTCTCTGTTCAAATCAGCAGACATGAGACACATGCTAAGTTAATTAAAGTTAAATGAGTCACACACTAGAACTAAAACTAGTCGATGATAACTCAAAGGTAAGAGCAGGCGACACATTTCCTCCAATCAAACCTCTGGACAACACCTCATTAAACGAAGCGGATCTTCTTAGTTTGATATCCTCCACAATAACATGTACACATGGAAGCATACATTAGTGCTGGCGGTGGGAGAGTGCTGCCTTGTAGAGATATAGTACAGTGAGTTTACATGGCTGGGACCTCTATCCCGGGTGGTGATGGATGTGAGGGAGGACATGTGGTGATGGGAGTGAGGGAGGACATGCACCGATGCGTTCATGAGGTTACATGGCTGGGATCCCTACACCGGTAGGTGATGGGGGTGAATGGTGACTTTATCAGTGGATTCATGGCGATGTGCGTCTGGGATCCCCACCCCCAGGTTGTGGTGAGGATGAGTGACAACTTGTTTCGATGAATTTAGCGGGGTAACACAGGGGTCACCAAACTACGGCCCGCGGACCGGCTCCGGTCCGCGACGTCAGTTCATCAGGCCCGACGAAGGTACTTGAATTTGCTTGATAAAACGTATGGAACACAAGGCGTTTGAATACAATTTAAATCTTACGTTTAGAATACAAGGAGATCTTCACACGTGCGGAGACCTCATGGCCGCTGTGCGCCTTAACTTTACCATTTCCAGCTTGAAATGACTGTATCTAGATTATCTCGTTTACTGCAGACCCGTTTACTTGAAAGCCAAACGTCAGTTTCATAATCTCGCAAACCTTTTTTTTTTTTTTTTTTTTGCATCTTACTTTGTGAGATTCAGATAGGTGCGCACTAGGTCTGATGGAACTATCTGCGTCATAACGTCGTCTTCCTTCATAAGTTTCTAAGTAAATAAATATGTTGCTTGTCTTTGTTGTTTTTTGTGTATAATACACGCCACTTACCCATGATTGACATGGAATGCTCAACTTAGTTTTTCCGTCTTTTCCCCCCGGAGCTTTCATTCTGGCTTACAGAATGATTATCCGACCCACACTCGTCATTTTGACAGTTATACGGCCCTCAGTGAACAAAGTTTGGTGATCCCTGGGGTAACATGACCCCCTGGAGTAACATGACCCGGATCCTTACGTTCTGGGGGCGTGGGGTGTAAACGAACCATTAAATAATCGCCCCCCCCCCGACTTTTTTTTTTCTGCGGCACCAACATATGTAATGTGATTGTTATTTTACGTGTGTATAGGTAGTATGCGTGTGTTATTCTGCGTGTTATTATTCCGTGTGTGTTGTTATCCTGAGTGTTTTATTATTCTGTGTGTGTTGTTATGTTGTGTGTGTTATTATTACGTTTGTGTTGTTATCCTGCGTGTGTTATTATTACGTGTGTGTTGTTAACCTGCGTGTGTTATTATTCCGTGTGTGTTGTTATCCTGCTTGTGTTATTATTCCGTGTGTGTTGTTATCCTGCTTGTGTGTTGTTATCATGCGTGTGTTATCATTCTGTATTATTCTGTCTCTTTGATTATTATTCTACATGAATGTGTATTTTTATTTTGCTATTGATAATCTGTCTGGATAGAGTCAAATCACAATAATGACGTCTTGATTCTGGATGTAGGGTTATACCCTTGAATTTTCAAAGACTCCGACCATAAGTTGCCAATTCTGCCCCAGCCATCATTGATCAGTGCATCAGAGATGTGAAAGGTTTCATACAGGGGGTGGGGGGGGGGGGTGCGCGCGCCACGCTGTATTTGACTCGTTCACGGGTTCCAGTATAGATAGGGTTAAGTAGGATGGTTCCTAATGAGATCCAATTGTTTTATGGATACCTGGATGACGAAAGTGTGTTCAAAACTCTGCATGGGATTGATCTACGTACTCTCAAACCAGGTGGTTTGAATCTTGGTGAGCCTGGGGTCAATGACATAACACATCAACTGCGTGAGGACACACGGGGTGTATATTTCCGAACAGTTTCAACGTAGTTCTCGTGACCGTGGGTGCTGGGTGGCCCAGAGCTCTAAACTGAGCCAATAGAGCTCTAAACTGAGGCTATAGACCTTTAAACTGAGCCAATAGCGCTCTAAACTAGGCCAATATATCTCTAAACTGAGCCAATAGAGATCTAAACTGAGCCAATAGAGCTCTAAACTAAGCCAATATATCTCTAAACTGAGCCCATAGAACTCTAAACTAAGCCAATAGAACTCTAAACTAAGACAATAGAGCTCTTCACTGAGCCAATAGAGCTCTAAACCGAGCGAATAGAGCGCTAAACTAAGCCAATAGATCTATAAACTATGCCAATAGAACTCTAAACTGAGCCAATAGAGCTCTAAACCGAGCCAATAGAGCTCTAAACTGAGCCAATAGAGCTCTAAACTGAGCCAATAGAGCTCTAAACTGAGCCAATAGAGCTCTAAACTGAGCCAATAGATCTATAAACTAAGCCAATAGAGCTCTAAACTGAGCCAATAGAGCTCTAAACCGATCCAATCTCAAGATCATTGTCTGGAGCGCGATCCCCACCAAAGCCCAGTCAAGCAAAAAAAAACAACAACATTGCCAGCACCCCGTGCGGATAGGACCCGTTAACCTTGGATGGCAACTCATCTAAGAAGAGGAAACTCTTGATTTCAAACCCGGAGATGGAGTCCCGTAGGCGGATAACGTTGGTACAATGAAACATTCCGACAACTCCTGCGACACCACTGGTGCCAAGCTGTATCATCCGCACGATGTTCCCTATTGGGTTTCCCAGAAGCGTGGAGATATGCTATTTGCTGTATAGAGAGGCGATTTGCTGTGTAGAGAGGCGATTTGCTGTGTAGAGAGACGATTTGCTGTGTAGAGAGGCGATTTGCTGTGTAGAGAACCATCTTATAATCACTTTTTTTTAAAAAGAATAAAACCTGACTTTGTGGATTCGTCCTGCGAAGTCCACACCGTCGTCACATTGTGACGGAAGTCCACACCGTCGCCGCATTGTGACGGAAGTCCACACCGTCGCCACATTGTGACGGAAGTCAACACCGTCGCCACATTGTGACGGAAGACCACACCGCCGTCACATTGTGACGGAAGTCCACACCGTCGCCACATTGTGACGGAAGTCCACACCGTCGCCACATTGTGACGGAAGTCCACACCACCGTCACATTGTGACGGAAGTCCACACCGTCGCCACATTGTGACGGAAGTCCACACCGCCGTCACATTGTGACGGAAGTCCACACCGTCGCCACATTGTGACGGAAGTCCACACCGTCGTCACATTGTGACGGAAGTCCACACCGTCGTCACATTGTGACGGAAGTCCACACCGTCGTCACATTGTGACGGAAGTCCACACCGTCGTGACTTTGTGACGGAAGTCCACACCGTCGCCACATTGTGACGGAAGTCCACACCGTCGTCACATTGTGGCGGAAGTCCACACCATCGTCACATTGTGGCGGAAGTCCACACCGTCGTCACATTGTGGCGAAAGTCCACACCATCGTCACATTGTGACGGAAGTCCACACCGTCGCCACATTGTGACGGAAGTCCACACCGTCGTCACATTGTGACGGAAGTCCACACCGTCGTCACATTGTGGCGGAAGTCCACACCGTCGCCACATTGTGACGGACGGACGCCGGGAAGAATGAGCGTGAAACGCTGTCACAGATTAGAAGAAATAAGGACACGGGAACCAGAGCTGGGAACCGAACCGAACTTCTCTATCGTGGGCCCTTATTTCACATCCGAACTTCTCTATTATGGGACCTTATTTCACATCCGAACATCTCTATTATGGGCCCTTATTTCACATCCGAACTTCTCTATTATGGGCCCTTATTTCACATCCGAACTTCTCTATTATGGGCCCTTATTTCACAACCGAACTTCTCTATTATGGGCCCTTATTTCCCATACTATGTTGTTTTATTAACAATGGTATTTGCTACATGATATGGTAGGTTGTAGTGGTGAAAGGCCGGTACTCAAGGGGACTCCAGGTTTTTGGTCCATGGATAACACACACGCCACATTCAATATGGATCCCGTGGTATTGTTGATTGATGTTTTGTATCCATTATGTCATCCGGCTGTCTTGATGTGTCATATACAATATGTATCCAGAGGTCTTGATGTATCATGTACATGACGTCATCACAAGGCTAGTCCTACGGTCTTCATACTACCATACCAAACAAACTGACTGTCGACTGCTTCTACCAAAACCAACTTGATGTTGTTTTGTTTTCTATTTGAACGAGATGAAATTCTTACAAGACCCCAGTCACAAGACTGTAGCAGTAAGTAGCACTACAGTGCCACGCCACGCCATGTCTTGAGCCCAAACAACTTTCCTGTAGATCTCTTACCTTCATAGCATAAGCCTAAAACGTGTGCTCAAGATTCAGGTGATTACCACAAAGACTTTACTAGCATTATCCAGTGATGCCTTGTCTTGAACCCAAACAACTTTCCTGTAGATCTCTTACCTTCATAGCATAAGCCTAAAACGTGTGCTCAAGATTCAGGTGATTACCACCAAGACTTTACTAGCATTATCCAGTGCGGTAGAAAAAAAAGGGACGCGTGAGAATTGTTATAGCCTGTGTGTTGACCTAGGTGGCGGGTGAGAATTGTTATAGCCTGTGTGTTGACCTAGCTTGCGGGTGAGAATTGTTATAGCCTGTGTGTTGACCTAGCTTGCGGGTGAGAATTGTTATAGCCTGTGTGTTGACCTAGCTTGCGGGTGAGAATTGTTATAGCCTGTGTGCTGACCTAGCTTGCGGGTGAGAATTGTTATAGCCTGTGTGCTGACCTAGCTTGCGGGTGAGAATTGTTATAGCCTGTGTGCTGACCTAGCTTGCGGGTGAGAATTGTTATAGCCTGTGTGCTGACCTAGCTTGCGGGTGAGAATTGTTATAGCCTGTGTGCTGACCTAGCTTGCGGTCACCGCGAGCCAGGGCATGCAACCTCAGTCCCCGCCCACTTTGCCTTACTGACGTCACCAATAAATCCCGCCCCCCCACCCCGCCCCTTATTAGGAAACTTTATACTACATAGAGGGAGAGATACTCTCTGTCGATTGAATTTCTAGACTTTCTGTTCTGGACTCCCACATTATAAATACGACTGTTACCGACAATATTTTTTTTGCATTATACTTTTTCACTTGCTGTGATGTAAGTTGGTATAGTTTTTCTTTCTGTAAATTTCATTCCATATTTCTTATTATCAATTTAATAGTATACTTTTAAAAAAAATTATTATTGGCACTAGCTTTGGTACTAACACTAACTTTGGTATCGCTTTTCTCCGTATACTGGATTTCAGTCTTTTGTTACTTACAGTTCATCTAACAAGCCAAACCTTAACACATGAAATTTGTAAAAGCATATAACGGTACGTAACAGAATACAATACCTTTCATTTATTATATTATACGCGTATTTGGACCCATAAATATTTATTTCATTTTTTTAATGTGTTGATTAAAAATCAATACTAATTATTTGACCCCAGCGGTGCTTGATTGGTAATTTATCGCTATCTACGTCGTAGGTTAATATTCCTCCTTGTTCAACCACTCTAATTCTATAATTTGTATCCAAAAATGTCGTAATATCGCAGGTAAAGTATAAACTAACTTGATGAACGCCCTTGTTTAAATGGCGTACTACCGAGGGTGGAGTATAAACTAACTTGATGCACGCCCTTGTTTTTCGTGCCAATAACTCCCCTTTGTACAACCCTCGCGGTGGCGCCTCACGTCCACTCAGTGTAAACGTTGTACAAAGTAACATCGACCCATCTGAACAAAGCCCCACAGACAGGTAACATCGACCCACCTGAACAAAGCCCCACAGACAGGTAACATCGCCCCACAGACAGGTAACATCGACCCACCTGAACAAAGCCCCACAGACAGGTAACATCGACCCACCTGAACAAAGCCCCAAAGACAGGTAACATCGACCCACCTGAACAAAGCCCCACAGACAGGTAACGTATCAAACGATAGGTATATAAGGTAATCCATGAACTCACGCTGATCTGCCGGACAAAAGTGACGCTCGGGTGGTGATTGGGTCCCATGGTGTAGATCTTACTGATGTGCGCCATGTTTGTATCACCACCACCATCATCATCATCGTCAGCCCAGGATGACACACGCGGTCCACCGTATAACTGGATCTATTAGGGGAAAGGGGGGGGGGACTTGACGGCACGCAAACACACGTTTGTCTCAAATGGAACTTACGATCCTGACTGTTGATATCAGGCACGACCCGATGTGTTGGTGCAACGGCTAAAAACTAAAGTCTACAGAATGGCGTTCCTCCGTCCAGTGTTCATTGTGTCCGTGCTGAATCGCACTGTGTGTTGTTGCCGTCACGGAGACCATCATTGTAAGCCAAGCGACGGCATAACAATTAGCATCATTAACAACAACAACAGTATTCATAAAGCAGTATTCACAAGTGCCCAAGGTGGTAGAAGTAGAATCCACAAGATTACTAGAAAACGGGAGATAATCTCAGAATGCTTTCTATTGTGTATGTCGTCTGCAACAAATAGCAATGCTATGAACGCCTTAGTAACATCTTGTCACACACAGTAACATTTAAAAATCCCTTGCAAAAACGGGTCAATTATTCAGTCGGCATTACTGGAACAGGTTAACTTCCCATAACAATTTATGAAAGCAATCAGTGCAATATCTCTTTATATCTCGTAGTCCACAAACTTTCAATGACACAATGAACAAATATAAACATGGCATTTCAGAGTCCACAAACTGCCCACGACACAATAAACAAACATCAACATGGCATTTCAGAGTCCACAAACTGCCCAGGACACAATGAACAAACATCAACATGGCATTTCAGAGTCCACAAACTGCCCATGACACAATGAACAGTTATCAACGTGGCATTTCAGAGTCACAAACTGCCCATGACACAATGAACAAACATCAACATGGCATTTCAGAGTCCACAAACTGCCCACGACACAATAAACAAACATCAACATGGCATTTCAGAGTCCACAAACTGCCCAGGACACAATGAACAAACATCAACATGGCATTTCAGAGTCTACAAACTGCCCATGAGACAATGAACAAACATCAACATGGCATTTCAGAGTCCACAAACTGCCCATGACACAATGAACAAATATCAACATGGCATTTCAGAGTCCACAAACTGCCCATGACACAATGAACAAACATCAACATGGCATTTCAGAGTCCACAAACTGCCCATGACACAATGAACAAACATCAACATGGCATTTCAGAGTCCACAAACTGCCCATGACACAATGAACAAACATCAACATGGCATTTCAGAGTCCACAAACTGCCCATGACACAATGAACAAATATGAACACGGTATCATTGAAAAAATATCTATGTTAAAAAAAAAAAGTCCAGCTGAATGCACCATACAACTAGTCCAGCTGAAAGCACCATTCAACCAGTCCAGCTGAAAGCACCATTCAACCAGTCCAGCTGAATGCACCATACAACTAGTCCAGCTGAAAGCACCATTCAACCAGTCCAGCTGAATGCACCATACAACTGTCCCAGCTGAACGCACCATTCAACCAGTCCAGCTGAATGCACCATACAACTGTCCCAGCTGAACGCACCATTCAACCAGTCCAGCTGAATGCACCATACAACTGTCCCAGCTGAATGCACCATACAACTGTCCCAGCTGAATGCACCATACAACTGTCCCAGCTGAATGCACCATACAACTGTCCCAGCTGAATGCACCATACAACTGTCCCAACTGAATGCACCATACAACTGTCCCAGCTGAATGCACCATACAACTTTCCCAGCTGAATGCACCATACAACCAGTATCGGACAAAAAAAAAGGGGAGAGTACTTCCGTGAATTTCTTAAGCGCGGTTTCTTCGCGGATGATGAAGCACAACTGAGAATGTCATAGAATGTAACCCTCATTGATAGGAGCTGAACTGTTCACACCAAGTAAAATCAATCACTACCACTGACGGAAGATAACGACTGTTACAAGTGATAGCTGCGATAAAACACAAGGAGAGGCCAAGATTAGGAAGGGCGGCAATATCTCACCACCGGCTACTTGTGTGTAGTCAAGTTGTGTGCCACACACGATCTTTGAGTGCTAAACGGGATCGGTGTGCTACACATGATCTTTATGTGCAAGACAGGATCTTTCTGTGTGCAAACGTGTGAGGGTAGAGGTGTGCTACAAATGATCTTTATGTGCAAGACAGGATCTTTCTGTGTGCAAACGTGTGAGGGTAGAGGTGTGATACAAATGATCTTTATGTGCAAGACAGGATCTTTCTATGTGCAAACGTGTGAGGGTAGAAATGTGATACAGGAGTGATTGCTGTCTGCTGGCTTTGCACGTGTCGCCCAGTAACTAAAGGAGATGGAAGACACTTGTAATCGTATGTTGACAATTCTTGACAGTTTAAGCTAAAATGAGAGCGTTCTGTATGTCAGCCTGGTATGAAATAGGGAGTGTTCTGTATGTGCAGCCTGACATGAAATTGGTGAGTGTTCTGTATGTACAGTTTGGTATGAAATAGTGAGTGTTCTGTATGTATATCTTGGTATGAAATAGTGAGTGTTCTGTATGTTCAGCCTGGCATGAAATTGGTGAGTTTTCTGTATGTACAACCTGGCATGAAATTGTGAGTGTTCTGTATGTGCAGCCTGTTTGTCAATCTGACATATATTCACAAGGATTCAAATACGACAAATACCCTGGACGTTAATTTACGGACAGTCCGCTAAAAATCGACCTTAAATGACTTGACCGTAAATGTCCGTAAGAACTTAAGGATGTTCATTTAATTTGAAAGTTACTTTATTTGAAATAAAAAAAATGTGCAGAGTGGGAATATTTGTCCGACGGATTCAATTTTGTTTGAGTTGGTGACCCTGACCCTGGACCAAAGAAACCTTCATGAAACTAACTCGAATAGAGCACACCATCGTGGTCGCAGAGATGTCAACCAAAGATAATTTAGGCAAAATAAACACCAACTCAAGCTTTGCAGATAAAAATCACGTTTAAAAAAACTGAGGAACATTTGTTAAAATTCTAGAAATCCTGCATTTGTAAAAATTCTAGAAATCAAGATTTTTTAAAATGTTCTAGAAATCCTGCATTTGTTAAAATTCTAGAAATCCAGAATTTGTAAAAATTCTATAAATAAAGTATTTTAATAAAATTCTATAAATCAAGATTTTGTTAAAATTCTAGAAGTCCATCATTTGTTAACATTTTCTGAAATCTTTCATTTCACAAAATTCAACAAATTCAACAAACTGTTATACGAATTCCATATTATCTCCTTAAAAGAAAGAACTCCATTGTCACCGCTTGTTTTAACAAACAAACCACTAACACACAAATTGAACAACTAACTGATAGGACCAACGGCGTGTTCCTTCACTTGATTATTCTTGACCCATTCATTAAACCCTAGTGGTCACTTTACTAAATTACCTACGACAAACACATCTCATTATCAGCCCAACAAACTAAATTACCTACTACAAACACATCTCATTATCAGCCTACCAAACTAAATTACCTACTACAAACACATCTCATTATCAGCCTACCAAACTAAATTACCTACTACAAACTCATCTCATTATCAGCCTACTAAACTAAATTACCTACGACAAACACATCTCATTATCAGCCCACCAAACCAAATTACCTACGACAAACACATCTCATTATCAGCCTACCAAACTAAATTACCTACGACATACACATATCACTATCAGCCTACACAAAGCAGACAGGCATCGGACGCTTCAATTATTCAATGAACATGATAATTTTTCAAAGTAAAACATTTTCCTGAAGTTGCGCACACAACTGGCCCATCTCTGCCCTCACTCGAGAGCATCGTTAGCTCTGAATGACATATTCCGACAAACTGGACCAATGAACACTCGCTGTCATCTGAAGGATGTCGCTTACTCAATACGCTATAAATTCACCAAGTAGACATAAATCCAAGTTCGCGAGGTTAAAGGTCATGTTTACCCTATGGAAATGGTGTTTTCAGAGAAACAGCTCCAGCGAGTTATCCTTAACCAGGCTGTTTGAAACCAGTGGTTCTCAAAGTGGACAATATCACCCGAAGGGGGGCGGTAAATTGATCAGTAGATTTAGGGGCGCTGGGATTATCTAAGGGGCGGAGTTGAATTAAATCAGAATTTAAAAAAAATCAAGTTCATAAAATATTTGGAAAAAATTAAGATGATTTGTAAAAAAAAAATTAAAAATGATAACATTGAAAACAGAGTTGTGGATAACACTAGTCTGACTTTGAATATATTTTATTTATATTTGGATACATCAAGAAGAACCTTTGATCTTTTAGACAGCACAAGCGGTTATAGACAACAAGTCATGTTTAATGAGCAAGGTGAAATAAGCACGCAACAGCTAGACTAGAGGACATTCAAAGGAGACCTGCCAAGGTTGCATTCGTTCACCCCGTCACTGGGCGCCTAGGAAGAGGGGGGGGGGCGAAAGGGGCAGTCCGCCACGGGTGACACTTATTTAGGGGCGGGATTTTCGGTCCATTTCATTTACGTTAGGTAGCTCATGTTTCATGTGTGTTCCGTAGGCATTGTGGCTTTCGTTAGGCAGCTCATGTTTCATGTGTGTTCCGTAGGCATTGTGGCTTTCGTTAGGCAGCTCATATTTCATGTGTGTTCCGTAGGCATTGTGGCTTTCGTTAGGTAGCTCATGTTTCATGTGTGTTCCGTAGGCATTGTGGCTCTCGTTAGGTAGCTCCGTAGGCATTGTGGCTCTCGTTAGGTAGCTCATGTTTCATGTGTGTTCCGTAGGCATTGTGGCTTTCGTTAAACCGGGGCGGAAAAAATGAAGGGCCACCCCTGGCGTGATAATCTCTGGCTTCTTCAGCTACACCCAGAAATGAACCAAAACAACAACTTTAACGTTATTTACTTAAGTGGTATTGTGGAGAGTTCGGACCTCGACCGACTGATCAAAGAGCCGGGCGCGTCAGATCTCGCAGCAGGGTTACCGGCCATCTGATCAGGGTATTTGGCTGGGACGACTGGTTCGGACTGGGAGGCGCCGACTGATCAAAGGGGCGGGCGCGTCAGATTACAGACCTGGGAATGAAACTCTATGGACCAGGGACTTATAAATAGGGACCTCTGGACAGGACTGGAGAACTCGGCCGGACAGAGAAGCGGACATTCAGAGAGAGCTCCGACGGTAGGAGAAGAGGGCAGTCAGAGTTGCGAGATGAGAGAAAGTATAAGCGAAGTGTCAGCCCAATAAAGAACAAGATTATAATCATCAATGTTATTGCCTGAGTTGCTTCCTTAGTGAATACCAGATATAGATGAAGGTTAGCAGAGACCAATCAGGGTTTCCTTACAATATTAACGCCAATCATTGCTTTCAATATCCGTTTCTCACACAATCAAATATGAAGGCAATGCTTTGCCAAAGACGGCCATCACCCAGCGAAAGGATGCACTGTAACTGGCATGTGTCCTTTTATTTCTATGATTTTGATGAACGTTTGTTGGCCCTTGACTCAGCAGTCAAATAAACTTACCTTTTTTATAAAAAATATATTTTTTATAAGTACTAAAACATCGGTGCGAGTGTGTGTGTGTAAGTTTGAATTGTACCTGACAGAAAGTCACCACCATCCACGACTGGCTGCCACTGTCGGTTTTTATGCCGGTGACTTAGAGAGTACGTCCTGACTTTGCTAGTCACTGCGTGGCTACAACGAGAACATTGATTGGCTATCGAGGGCGAGTGTGTGAGTCGCTTTTAGAATCTATTTGACACCTTATCATTTTTTGAAATTCGAAATACTTCTCTCGGAGCTGACCCCCAAAGAATCAGGCAGCATATTGGTATTGTCAGAAATATTTCCACATTGTCATCAAATGAATTGACAGTGACAAGAAGATGGGGCCTTTCTTATTAACACCAAAGAAATGATCTCTATCTTTTGTATTTAAAATTAACTCTGCTCATGAATGCTAGTAATCAATATCTAAGCCCGCCTGAGCTCATAGGGACTCAGCTGTCACCCCAAATGATAATTTTGCTAGTATATCGCGACCATTTGAGTATGGTGCCTGTAAGTATGTCTGAGCTCTAAGGATTTCCTTTGAAAGTTGAGATTGTGTGATCGACCCATTTCAGCCGTTGATATTTTGGATGAAGGGCTACATTGGACACATTGCGCTCCAGCCAATTTTCATGACTCGTGCTAAGTTTTCGCTTCCGAAAAAAAACCCTCATGCCTCTCTATCCAGCACTTCAAAATGTGCGTACGAAGGCCCTGGTTGTATTTCTAATATCCTGTTGGGCGCATCGCTTTTTTGGTCATTGTGTGGTTGTTTGGCTTTGCTTCACGCCAAAGAAATACACTTCAGATTTTTTGACGTGTTCATTTGAGAGTCTGGTCAAGTGCAGACCTGTTTACTCTTACGATTTTGGCGTACGGTGTACGATTTTGAGGTGTATACAATACATATTCTGTATGTTTTTTTTTAATATTAAGATAATTTATTGAACGATTTTGTGATGGTATTGTACGATTTCAAGAGTTTGGGGATCAACAGGTCTGCAATTGTACCTTACAGCAGATATTGAACACAAGATACCACTCTGCTGAGCTCAACCAAAGCATTGAGACTATGCTAGCGGAGCAGAGGTAAGGTACTACGTCCAATGTCATGATGAAACCAAAACTTTGGCTTCATGATAAGCCCACTTTAAAGAGCCGTGGTATTGATGGAAGTTACAAAAAATAAGTAATGAAAGTACAAAGCTCACCGTCCGACCAAGACAGTAACGGATTGACGATGTAAAGCAGCGGTTTCTCAACCTGTGGATCGCGGCCCCTTTCACAGGGGTCGCCTAAGACCATCGGAAAACACATACACTCAACAGTTATAAAATATCAACGAAAATAATTCGCCACAACATGAGGAACTGTATTAAAGGGTCGCGGCATCAGAAAGGTTGAGAACCACTGATGTAGAGATTGAGCTACACCAGATTAGGATGGGTGGGGCGTCCGCGCATGCAGGCGGCAAAGCGACGGTTCGATCCGAACGGAGGGATGTAGCGGAGCAGGACAAGTCCTACATGGGCTGTGGCGCCACTGATGATGATGGCAAAGCTATCTTTGTTGCATTTTAATTAAAAGTCCCATGACACGTTAGATTGTTTGATTATGTCACCATTGTCTGGCGTACAGAGATGTACAACGGTTGTCATGAGTCCTTATAGTTCTGAGAAAACACTAAGGGTGAGTATGTGGCTCCAACGTGCGTTGACCGAAAAAAAGTTTGAGAACCTCTGGTTGAAACTAATTGTAAGGGGTTAGGTCCGCCATAGCAAAGCTTAACAAGACTAATAAGACACAAGTAAGTTAATCAGCACGGTTAAGTTTTGTTTAAAGAACACACTACACATTGTTTCACGTTTCGGCCAATGCCTTTGTGATCAGAACAAACGGTTTATGAGTTGAAGTGAAATAAACACATAAACTACCAATCACAGAAAAGAAGATTTATAAACAGAAAGTGTTGTTTTTTGAATTCTTATTAATCTGTTTCGTAACCCGGATACAACCCTCTGGGTTAACCCCCCCCCCCACACACTCTATAAACATCCAGTCAGTGTTCTAAAAGTGGTGGCCAGGCAAAAGTAAGGTAGTGAAATAAACACATAAACTACCAAACACAGAAAAGAATATTTAAAAACAGAAAGTGTTGTTTTTTGAATTCTTATTAATCTGTTTCGTAACCCGGATACAACCCCCTGGGTTAACCCCCCCCCCCCACACACTCTATAAACATCCAGTCAGTGTTCTAAAAGTGGTGGCCAGGCAAAAGTAAGGACTGATCAGAGCCACTTAGGCGGCAGAAGATTTAAGTATAGTGACTTGTGCTAACATGTTTGCAGCCAGGCAGTCAGCCTCAGTGTGTAAGGACGACTCCCTGTTCCTAGAACTGTATTGCAAATCCCGTCAGATGGTGTGTCCAAAATATTTCATTTCCTATAGCGAAGTACGAATAAACATGCATACTTTTCTATAACTTGTCGCGGATCACATTGCAATTTGTCACATCAACTTTTTTTTATTAAACACCCGATCATCTGACACTTTTCTGAATTATTTTCATATTTTAATTATTATTATTATTTTACATTTCAACGCAGAGCTATTTTTAGCCCCGAACCCCCCCCCCCACGACCACCACCACAGATCTCCCCCTTGTTTGCTTTTGATACTGACGTCACCTGGTAAATGTGCTGCGCCCTTCGCTAGCCACCCCTCCCTTGATTGGGAAAAGCTTGTTTTCCTTTCAAATGCGTTCTATTAGTTCTAAAGAATGCTATTAGGTGACGCAAAATCCTGAATTTCTCGGACGATATGATTCTGATTTAATCCTTACAGGTAGGCTGGCAGCTTTCCTAGCAAGGGGAGAGTTTTGCTCGATTTCTTGTACATACGAGACTTAATGTAATTGCAAGATTGTACTCTTGATGTGTGCGTGTAAATAATTATTAGAATTTTTCGAAAAGTGTACCTTTTTAATTGTTTTAATTAGTATTTTTATAGACATTTCACAGTGTAATGAAATTGAAAATTGTTAGCATCACTCGCTTTGGTATCGCTTACTTGGCAGACGGCTTTTCTCGGTCCATGGTTACGCAGTGTTCAATCTACGAGTCAAACCTCAAAATAGGTTAAATTTTCAAAACCAGAGCGGTACGTAACAGCTATGCTGACTATTCACTGTTGTTGTTTTTTCTTCATCCAGCACAGTGCAATAACAATTATGCGCAAATATGAAAATAATGACGGGTAATTTAACAAAAGATCGAGTACATTTGATAGTCTGGCAAAAATAAAACAAACAAAAAAAGTATCTCTCTAATTTATCTTAATTAGAATCACGGTCAAATATTTTTTTTTCAAAAGCTCGCAAACAGAAGGGTATTCCTTGGGAAAAGTGCCAGTCACACTCATGCCTTAATTTCAATTGTAAGAAGACAAAGAACGTTTTGTTTTTACATAATCAGAGTACAACAACCGTTATCTCGGATGAGTCATTAATAAACTAATACAGCGCTGGTGAAACACGCGCGCAAAAAAACATCTCATGATAATAATAATAATAATAATAATAATACATATAAAAAAACCGAACAACGTGCTGCGGATTCGGATGTCAAAGGCAAGGTTCGGATGACAGGGCACGGCACGACTGTGGGGCTTTTAAATGATCGGACAACGATTTGAGGGAACGTGAAGGTAAACAAACATCAGAGTGGTGAAATCAACATCAAACAGGTCTATTGGTTAAATCAACAGTCCAACAAGCCTCTTGGTTAAATCAGGGGTGGGAAAACTACTGCCAGCGGGCCGCATGCGGCCCGGCAACTGATATTATGCGGCCCTTGAAGGCTTTTAGAAATTTTAAAAAATTAATTTGTTTTTAAGTTATTTTGTTGAATTTGACAGAATTTTATGTACCGTTATATTTTTAAAACATTTTTGATCAATTTTCTTTCTAATTTTCTATTTTTAAAACATTTTTGATCAATTTTCTTTCTAATTTTCTATTTTTAAAACATTTTTGATCAATTTTCTTTCTAATTTTCTATTTTTAAAACATTTTTGATCAATTTTCTTTCTAATTTTCTATTTTTAAAACATTTTTGATCAATTTTCTTTCTAATTTTCTATTTTTAAAACATTTTTGATCAATTTTCTTTCTAATTTTCTATTTTTAAAACATTTTTGATCAATTTTCTTTCTAATTTTCTATTTTTAAAACATTTTTGATCAATTTTCTTTCTAATTTTCTATTTTTAAAACATTTTTGATCAATTTTCTTTCTAATTTTCTATTTTTAAAACAGTCCTTGACTTTAATCACGTAATGCTAAAATGCGAAATTACTGATTTTAATAAAGAGAAATGTTTATCGACATGTAAAGATTGGACATAATATGCATGCGGCCCCCCAATAGCTTTACCTTTGTCAATGTGGCCCTCGGCACAAAAAGTTGGCCAACCCTTGGGTTCAATCAACAGTCCAACAATCCAACTGGTTAAATCGACAGACCAACAAGCCAACTGGTTAAATCGACAGTCCAACAAGCCAACTGGTTAAATCAACAGTCCAGCAGATATAAGCAGAGGAAAATGAAGCAACTAGTAAAAAAAATGACCAACCACTAAAATAACTAAACATTGTTTTTTATTCATTTAATAGGCAATAAAAATAAAAACAACAACAACAAATCAATTGTGACTCCCATGTGCAGTGTATGCACATATTTTAATGCTACGCGCCAATCTTGTTTGCACTTAAGTCAACCCCCCCCCCCCCCACCACATTAACCACATTTCCAAGGTCTGACATTTGTGATTTTCTAACTCGAGACTGTGATTCACTGTCATGCACCCGGCCGCAGAGGTTCCCAAAGTGTGTGCAGCTTCGACGCACAATTTTCATAAACTTTACTCCCATGTTCAATTCGATGCGATCGGAAGCGACCAATGGCGGATTTGGTGGCAACCAGCCAATCACAAATTAATAACAGCTTAAGAACGGGCCCCAGAGGGCGCTCTGCAATAATGACATTTATTGACAGTTCTAGTCGTATTCTTATCTCATACTACAACAACATATCATTGTTTCACAGTGTATGCCTACGTGTTAGAATTTGGCATATACCTTTCAAGAAAAACTGGGATCTAGCACGGGCGCCGAGAATTTAAAAAAACAAACAAACGAAAAGCTTGGAAGTCACAGCACGAGGAAAACGTTCCGGTTACCGGAAGTTTGTTTGAAGGAAATTTCGTCGACGGAAAACTGATCGACGAAAGTTTGGTGGAACGGAAATTTAATCGAATTTTGTATGTGTGTCCAGTTAACACTATTTAATTTTTGTCAAATTTCTTTTCGAACGCACCATACTATATAGTAAAACAAAATAATGCGTTCAAAAACTAAAATTTGAGCGTGTGAACTGAAAATATAGTTCGATGAAATTTCCGTTCGACCAAACTTCCGTCGACGAGATTTCTTTCAAACAAACTTCTGCATACGCAAAGTTCCAATGCGTAACGGGGAATTGGATATGCCGCAGGGAAAATAGTGTGCCGCAGGGAAAATAGTGTGCCGCGGGGAAAATAGTGTGCCGCGGGGAAAATAGTGTGCCGCGGGGAAAATAGTGTGCCGCAGGGAAAATAGTGTGCCGCAGGGAAAATAGTGTGCCGCAGGGAAAATAGTGTGCCGCGGGGAAAATAGTGTGCCGCGGGGAAAATAGTGTGCCGCGGGGAAAATAGTGTGCCGCAGGGTAAATAGTGTGCCGCAGGGAAAATAGTGTGCCGCAGGGAAAATAGTGTATGGCAAACAGTTTGTACTTGTCCTACATGAAGCACTCACTTATCGTGCGCATGCGCACATCTATTAGTGTATTGAAGATGACGGGTACATTTTGAGGAAACTACGCTAGTGGCATGTTTCATTTTTCGGACAGCTGGTGGAGGGTCAGATCATATGAGTACAGCGGTCAGCTGGTGGAGCGTCAGATCATAGGAGTACAGCGGTCAGCTGGTGGAGCGTCAGATCATGCGAGTACAGCGGTCAGCTGGTGGAGCGTCAGATCATATGGAGTACAGCGGTCAGCTGGTGGAGCGTCAGATCATGTAAGTACAGCGGTCAGCTCGTGGAGAGTCAGAACATCATGGTTAGTGCGCACACACGCACACAAAAGGGAGGTGGGGGGGGGGGCTAGAGCACTTAAAAGGCTTCGACCTGCCTCACCACATCCTTCCACTCAGACCTAACGGATGTTTTTCTATTACGTGCTTGGCCGCTTTCTAAGACAAGGTCACGACTAACTGTAAAAACAGTTGTTTTAATAGGTTTTTTTTTGAAACCCGTGCTTGTTGTTGCTATGAAACGCTAACCATTGTCAAGTCTTTTACAAGTGTTCAGTCATTGCTTCTATAATTGAGTTAGCGATTGGGTTCAGTCATTGCTTCTATAATTGAGTTAGCGATTGGGTTCAGTCATTGCTTCTATGATCGAGTTAGCGATTAAGAGTTATGTAAACTATGAGAGAACGACACTCAATCAACCGAGAAAAGACCTAGTGCTTATCAACAACAGATGACCTGGTGCTTATCAACAACAGAAGACTTAGTGCTTATTAACAACAGAAGACCTAGTGCTTATCAACAACAGAAGACCTGGTGCTCATCAACAACAGAACAGCAAACATTGCGTACTCAGTAAGCTGGGGTCTGGTTGAAACAAAAGTTTCCCCGGAGTCGAGGATTCTTTTCCCGCCACAGAGTTTGTCCAATATAGAGATAAAGGCAGAAGCCAGACTATAGGACTGCGCCACACTGGCAACAACAGTGGACGTCTTCTCTTACTTTCATGAAGCAATTACTATTAGTTTTTTAAATTGTCATAAAAATGTCCTAACCGTAAGTAAGGATGTCAACAGATTCGTCAGGAGTGTGTCTGCGGTGGCGTAGGTGGGGGGGGGGGTTCCATGGGAAAGGGAGGGGGCGGCATAAAAGCTTGGCCGCCCCTGGTCATCACTAACCTTAGCTAAGCCTCCTGGTGTCCATAAGCGATTACTTTTTTTTTTAAAATCTAACCGTAAGTAAGGATGTCAACAGATTCGTCAGGAGTGTGTCTGCGGTGGCGTAGGTGGGGGGGGGGGTTCCATGGGAAAGGGAGGGGGCTGCATAAAAGCTTGGCCGCCCCTGGTCATCACTAACCTTAGCTAAGCCTCCGTGTGTCCATAAGCGATTACTTTTTTTTTTAAAAAAATGAAATTTTATGAGATTAGAGTCGGCACTTTCGGACACGATCAGACAGAGAGGAGAGAGAAACTACATAAGATATTTACCTTGAGACTGTCTGAATCTATCCCTCCAAACACTGCGGTATAATTACTCTTTAAAATGCGAGCACACATGAGCACACAATGGAATCTCTCAACGGATATATGACAGTTACAAGGGCAAAGAATGGGAGGGGGGGGGGGTGTGTGTGTGTTTGAAGTTCAGAGGTTCTCAAAACATTACATGACACACTCGGTTAAACAACTTTGAAAAAAAAACAAAAAAAAAACTAGGTCTGAAGAGCTCCGATATGTTTTTGAAGTGATAGTTCACCATAACCTTTCCGGCAGGAAGGGAGATATGGACCCTAGAGAGCGTAGGTGTTGGAAAGGGTCACTTTGGTGTTTGTGTGTGTGTGTTTGATTGCACATTGTTGGCCTTAATGTTGTGTCATTTCATGTCAGAATATGGACACTTTTGAGGCGGATGTCATATGAATACTGATTGAAAGCCAAGGCGAGGCGTACCCAGCCAGGGTCGAGAGGTCAGTCGGGGTCGAGAGGTCAGTCGAGGTCAAGAGGTCGGTCGGGGTCGAGAGGTCAGTCGGGGTCGAGAGGTCGGTCGGGGTCAAGAGGTCAGTCGGGGTCGAGAGGTGAGGCGGGGTCGAGATGAGAGGTCGGTCGGGGTCGAGTGGTCAGTCGAGGTCGGTCGGGGTCGAGAGGTCGGTCGGGGTCGAGAGTTCGGTCGGGGTCGAGAGGTCGGTCGGGGTCGAGAGGTCAGTAGGGGTCGAGAGGTCGGTCGGGGTCGAGAGGTTAATCTCAGCCTAGAGTTAAAGTAAAAAAACATTAAATAACGTAAATAATTATAGACGAATCTTTTTTTTTTTTTAAGTGTCCATTAATGGGTATAGAACTTGCAATAGAATAATTAACATGTTGAGACCCTCTGAATACGTCCACAAGGTCACGGTTAGTGTGGCGGGTGTCAGTGGGACGATGTGTTAGGTGAATTTACTGATACTGTCAGGTCAGGTGTTATTCAGTCACTATTAATAGTTGCCAATCACTTTGTTTTATTTTAATGTGTGTCTCTTTCCTTCCTTACGGTCCGGTAACCCATTCGATAACAGTGAGGAGAGTTGCAGTGTTCAGTGGAGCAGATATCTGGAGATGCAGATATGGGACGTTATCATCAACATACAGTAACAGTGTTGGATTGTCTTTGTCATTTTGATCAGGGGTTCCGAAACACGAGTGATTAGTCACACCGACCCTCTTTGTTATTTGGGTAGGGGTTCTAAAACAAGAGTGATAGTCACACTGATTGTCTTTGTCATTTTGATCAGGGGTTCTGAAACACGAGTGATTAGTCACACTGGTTGTCTTTGTCATTTTGATCAGGGGTTCTGAAACACGTGTGATTAGTCACACCGACCCTCTTTGTTATTTGGGCAGGGGTTCTAAAACACGAGTGATAGTCACACTGATTGTCTTTGTCATTTGGTCACGGGTTCTAAAACACGAATCTGAGGAACACTGATTGCCTTTATCATTTGGCCAGGGGTTCTGAAAAAAAAAACCCACTCTTTTGGTCATGGGTTCTAAAACACGAGTGATAAGTCACACTGACTCTCTTTGTCATTGGGGTCAGGGGTTCTAAAACGTGACATATCTTTTTCAAATATTAAACCATCATATTATCTATAATAATGTTTGTGATTGTTTTTTTTTCATCACTACATTGCTGAACTATGGGGTGGTGTATTACGAACAGCATGGCTTGTAGCTAAACTTGTAATTGTATTATAGCACCCCCCCCCACCTGCCCAGACTCTTTAATCTGCTACTAAACACCCTCATTAAAAATTTTAATCAAACAAAAAAATGTATCCCGATTTCTTTTACTGTTCATGATATTTGAAGAAAACTTGAACGTCACAAAAAATTTAGATCGTCGTAACATAAATTTAGATCATCGTAACATAAATTTAGATCATCGTAACATAAATTTAGATCACCGTAACATAAATTTAGATCATCGTAACACAAATTTAGATCATCGTAACATAAATTTAGATCATCGTAACATAAATTTAGATCACCGTAACATAAATTTAGATCATCGTAACATAAATTTAGATCACCGTAACATTAATTTAGATCACCGTAACATAAATTTAGATCACCATAACACAAATTTAGATCACCGTAACATAAATTTAGATCATCGTAACACAAATTTAGATCATTGTAACATAAATTTAGATCATCGTAACATTAATTTAGATCATCGTAACATAAATTTAGATCATCGTAACATAAATTTAGATCACCGTAACATAAATTTAGATCATCGTAACATAAATTTAGATCACCGTAACATTAATTTAGATCACCGTAACATAAATTTAGATCACCATAACACAAATTTAGATCACCGTAACATAAATTTAGATCATCGTAACACAAATTTAGATCATCGTAACACAAATTTAGATCATCGTAACATAAATTTAGATCATCGTAACACAAATTTAGATCATTGTAACACAAATTTAGATCATTGTAACATAAATTTAGATCATCGTAACATTAATTTAGATCATCGTAACATAAATTTAGATCATCGTAACATAAATTTAGATCACCGTAACATAAATTTAGATCATCGTAACATAAATTTAGATCACCGTAACATTAATTTAGATCACCGTAACATAAATTTAGATCACCATAACACAAATTTAGATCACCGTAACATAAATTTAGATCATCGTAACACAAATTTAGATCATCGTAACACAAATTTAGATCATCGTAACATAAATTTAGATCATCGTAACACAAATTTAGATCATTGTAACATAAATTTAGATCATCGTAACATTAATTTAGATCACCGTAACACAAATTTAGATCACCGTAACATAAATTTAGATCACCGTAACACAAATTTAGATCACCGTAACATAAATTTAGATCATCGTAACACAAATTTAGATCATCGTAACACAAATTTAGATCATCGTAACATAAATTTAGATCATCGTAACACAAATTTAGATCATCGTAACATAAATTTAGATCATCGTAACATTAATTTAGATCATCGTAACACAAATTTAGATCATCGTAACATAAATTTAGATCAGCGTAACATAAATTTAGATCACCGTAACATAAATTTAGATCAGCGTAACATAAATTTAGATCATCGTAACATAAATTTAGATCATCGTAACATAAATTTAGATCAGCGTAACATAAATTTAGATCATCGTCCATAGCTTGGTTTCCCAACACTCTCGCATCCACATGGGTGTCATGTGGTCGTTTCACATTTCAGGGGGGTGGGTTGAGGAAAATGATAGCTAATTTAACTGTTATGTTGTTGTTGTTTTTATATTCTATTTTTTTAAAATTCTTCTTTCAAATGTTCGTGTATGTAATTAATGGCACGGTTCTTTTCGAAGTTATACCGTTCTCTTTGTCATTCGATACCTGACAAATATCTGACTTAGGACGGTCAATTTAAAGCAGCATTTGGCCAATGCCCGGATTCGGTCGGCCAGTTCCGAATTATACCGTAAAATAATATATATGTCTTTCTTAATTAGGGACCTAATAAGAAAAAGTTTACTTTATAATGCTATAAGATTCACTTAATTGTCTTATTAATTTAGTTCCATGTGACAGTACTAAATATGAGCAAGCGGGTATTGTTTATTATTAAATTATTTTTTTTATTTTGGGAAAAAAGAGAAAAAAAGGAGGAAAAAAAGTGTGTGTGGGGGAGGGGGGGGGCGCAAAAGACTTTCCGGAAAACTGGTTTAATGTTTACGTAAATTGTACACGATTTGAAGAGGAAGCAGGACACATCAGAAGCAAAGTATATATAATCGATTACAAGCCAGTGGCCGGCACAGATGTTCTCCTGTATAGTAAAAAAAAACCAGTGGTCAGTAACCACAAGTGTTTGTATTTTGACCACAGCGGTAAAATGTGAGGCACGTGACAAGCCACAGCTGAGCGGCTCCGTCCGTGGAATCAGAGTGGCGTATCTGTAGGACGGCCTCGTTTGGACGTTGATAAACATGGACGGCGGCCTTCACATGATTAGAAGTAATAAGTCAAAGCCCCGCTCCGCGCTCTGTATCAGGCGAGAGAACCCGATTGAAAAAAGTGTATAGTTATAGTTGCAGACATTTGGGAACGCGAGATAAAGATTAGCCAGTGTGCACTTAAAAAAAAATAAAAATAGTGAACTGGTAGGTCTTGCCACTGGGACAAATTGTAGTATGTGTTTTGTCGGTTAGGGAGAGAGAGGGGGCAGGTGCGGGAGTGAGGTGGAGGGAGTGGAGAGAGAATGACGGAGGGGAGGCGCAGAGAGAGAGAGAGGGGGTGCGGGAGTGAGGTGGGGGAGTGGAGAGCGAATCACGGAGGTGAGGCGCAGAGAGAGAGAGAGAGAGGGGGGGAGGTACGGGAGTGACGTGGATGGAGAGGAGAGAGAATGACGGAGGTGAGGCGCAGAGAGAGAGAGAGAGAGGGGGGGAGGTACGGGAGTGACGTGGATGGAGGGGAGAGAGAATGACGGAGGTGAGGCGCAGAGAGAGAGAGAGAAAGAGAGAGAGGGGGGAGGTACGGGAGTGAGGTGGAGGGAGTGGAGAGAGAATGACGGAGGGCAGGCAGAGAGAGAGTAGCTAGCTTGTGTCAATTCAAGAGAGAAAAGCTAGCAATGCATTTAGTATTTGTCATCAACACCAGATTGTGAATCCTGGTGTGATGACTTCATTCTAGTGTCAAGTCAGTAAATGTGATGAGATTTGAGCGTCTGCATTAAGATCAATGACCGAGACAATCACGCACAGCCGTAACTGCTCAGAAAATCCGAACACGCAGAAAATTGCGCACGTCTGACTTGCGCACACCGGTTGAAACTGGTATTACATGTTCATTCAAAAGTGTCACTCTCTGACTCTTAAATCAACACTCTTGCTCTTGGATCGGCAGAGTTGACGTTCCTGGGTTCAAAGACCAACTGATTATTAGATCAGTTGAGTAAAAAAATATATACATATCGGTCAATTCAATGCGCTGAATTTCTTATTTTTCACTTTTCATCCGACCATTTCAAACAGGTGGATATTTTTAGATTTACCTTTTAAAAAAAAAATTAAATAAACCGAGTGTGTGGGAACTTTCTTTTCTTGTTATTGGTGTAAATCTTCTTTTATAATAAACCAAAGAGGATCTGAACCAGGAAGTCTCGAAATAAGTGCTGTATGTTCGGGGAAGTTGTTGGAGAGGGGGGAAGTAGTATACAAGAGAATACAATACAACCGGCTGTCACCAATACCCTCACCCACCCCCACACTAAAATGAAAACGCTGGGTGTGACATTTTCAGAGAACACTTTGAAACCCACTGTCACGCGACCTACAGGAAGACAAGGCTTAAGACCAGCGGTGTCATGCGTAACAAGGAACTTGGTGTTAAGACCAGCGGTGTCATGCGTAACAAGGAACTTGGTGTTAAGACCAGCGGTGACATGCGTAACAAGGAACTTGGTGTTAAGACCAGCAGTGACATGCGTAACAAGGAACTTTGTGTTAAGACCAGAAGTGTCATGCGTAACAAGGAACTTGTTGTTGAGATTCCTTTGCCGTTCAACTATTCGTGTGGGTTTGAAGTCTTTTCCACTCTTTCTCTACAGACCGCCATCTTTCTGAACCAAACAAAATGAAAAACGTATCATTCTGACTAGTACACCTCTCTTTCTGTAGGTCAAGCAAGAGCCCATTCGATCTGCTTGATTATTTCCATGGTATTCGCCTCATATCCACCACTCCATGGACGTCATTTGGGTATGAAATTTGCCCCCCCCCCCTTTCCTTTTTTTTATATTTTTTTTTTTAATTTGCAGGTTTTATTTAAATTGCTATGTACTGTGGCACATCTTAACAAAATGAAAAACGTATCATTCTGACTAGTACCCCCTTCTTTCTGTAGGTCAAGCAAGAGCCCATTCGATCTGCTTGATTATTTCCATGGTATTCGCCTCATATCCACCCCTCCATGGACGTCATTTGGGTATGAAATTTGCCCCCCCCCCCTTTCCTTTTTTTTATATTTTTTTTTTTAATTTGCAGGTTTTATTTAAATTGCTATGTACTGTGGCACATCTAGTAATAAACAACAAATATAAATTAAAGGACTGCATTCAAGCCTAGTAAATGAATGAAATAGCAAAACGAGGTATGTGGGAAGCTTGACTTAGAGAACAGGACAAAAAGATAAGGACGTGTTGGCATAAAGCCTTCTTCAGCTAACAGTGGCAATGAAAATATCACAAAGAACAGAGCACAGTAAACAACCCAAGAAATATCCATTGTTGTCGCCGGCGACAAAGCCTCACGGTGCCAGAGAGTATTCCGAGCAGGGATCGGACTGGCAAGCCACCTACGAGCTCACCGTAACCCACCCTTCCCCCTTACCGGATGACTCGATGGTCCTAGTCGATTTCGACGGACGAACAACAACAACTACTTTGCTGTCAAATACTTCTTGGTTAAAGCGTCCGATTTTTGTGTGTCGTCCCCCTTCAGGTTTTCTTTCTACCCTGTGTCTATTTCTTATAACAAAAAACTACCGGATTAACGATCTGATCTATGTCTGCTTGTGTGTCGCTTGAGGAAAGATTGGTGGAACTTAGTCTTATAGTATTTATCTTTATTCTGTACTGTTATGTATTGTTTTTTTTTGTTAATGGAATAAAAAGAGGGTGGTGGTAGAGGCAGATCACTAATATCTAGCCCCAACTGCACGTGAAAGCTGCTAATAGTTAATTCCAAGAACATGGGTCTTGGTTTGTGTTTTGTAATACTTGGTTTGTTAGTGAGCGTATTTGGCGTCGAAATTTATTGTGTAGCTCTGTGGCTTGGACAGATGACAGATGACGTATTTGGGCATGAGAGATGACGTTGTGTTGTGTGTGCGTGTGTCATGATCAGCAGTTGGTATGTAGAGTGAGAGCTAAAGGAAGAAGGTATAGAGATCGGGTGTGAATCAAGAACTCTGTGAAGTATTTAACCTAGCGTTGTTGCTGCTTTGAATGGTTACCCTTAGACTGCAACAGCTGAGCCATAAAACTTGCCAGTTAGAGTCCATTACAAACAGGAGTTCCTAACAAAAGGGAAATGCCACATTCCCATCACAGTCAGAGGGTTGTAAAATGACAACAAGGCATCATGCCTTCTGCAAACCAGCAGCTTCCCTTGTCCTTTTCAGTTAATTAGTAAGATCGACTAAAGTCGCACATTTCCATTTCAGAAATTTCTTAAATAAATTGAACTTAACAAATAACAAGAGTCAAGTAACAGTGAGTAATGGTGCCTTAAAACTCCGAGAGGCCAGAATTTGATAATGCTTCTGTGTAAGTTTTCGGGCTAATAGCTGTAAAAGAAAATAGTGGGAAATGGTACCTGGTATAAAAAAGACCAACCGACACAGCCCTGCTTAAGACTACTGACCCCCCCCCCCATGCCTGCCCCATGCACAATTTCACACTGAAACATAAAAAAATTGTGACAGATAAATTCTGATAGTGATGCCCTATGAAAGAAGTTCGTTGCTAACAAAGGAGTCAGGGCAAGGGGGTGCCAAAAAGGGAGTCAGGGCATGGGGGTGCCAACCAAGGAGTCAGGGCATGGGGGTGCCAACAAGGGAGTCAGGGCATGGGGGTGCCAACAAGGGAGTCCGGTCATGGGGAGCCAACAAAGAAGTCAGGCCATGGGGAGTTACTTCATTTTCAGGTTAGAAATATGCTCAGAAAAAGTCACTTACCGTATTAATGGACATAATAGTTGAAGACATAAGCAGAGGGCAATCATCTGATGGACTCGATGTTTGGAGTTTTAAGGTCCACACGGCTCTTTATTTCATAAATGAAATCAAATAATCCAGATGATGTCCGATAATCCAGATGGTGTCCAATAATCCAGATGACATGCAATGACCAAGCACCTGAGGTGATGAATAGAATATTTACAAACAGATGTTGACATGTTCATCCCAACACCGGATCTATGACATAAAAGAACGATTTTACTCTGAGCTCTATCTAGAACTTTGACACTATGAACAACACAAAATAAGAAAATACTAACTAGGTTAGTATTTAATTATTTTCTGAGCAAAGAATCTTATCTTGGTAGAAGGTATCTTTGAAATCTTGCCTGAAAGTCACAGACATGAGCAGAGAACAATCATCTGATGAACATGATCTTGGCAGGTTTCAAGTGTCAACATTTCAAAGGCAATATTTTAAAAGAAACTTTTCGCTTCATAAGCAAACACATTTTATATTCGAACTTGTGGTGTACCCCCACAGGGAAGCAACTTGTAGATAATAAAAGGGCATATAATATTTGTGGGTGCTGGGTGGCCGAGTGGTCTAAACTGAGTCAAAATCAAGTTAGTGGTCTGGAGGTCAATCCCCACCAAAGCCCAGTCAAGCAAAGACATCACTAGCTTCCCCGGTGGATGGGACTCGTTAACCTTGGATGGCAACTCATCTAAGAGAAGGAAACTCTGAACTTAAACCGGGGCATGGAGTCCTGTAGGCGGATAACAGTGACACTATGAAAACTCTGGCAACTGCGTGACGCCACTGGTGCCAAGCTGTATTATCCACATGGTGTTCCCTTGGCTTATCCCGTGATGTGGGGAGAGGCAAGTTGCTGTGTAGGGAACCAACTTATATCCTAAAAAGAATGATACACAACATATCAGTCATTACCTGCTGGCATCCGTCCATCACAAATGTGACAATGGATGCCAGCAAAATAATAATATTTGGGACAACGGCATAGTATAAAAGCATTGGAGAAGTTATCCCGTCTGGTTATTACTTTTTTCTTTAAATGGAGAGGCACAGTGGAAGGCCATCAAGGTGGGAATGGGAAGGGGCACTTACCTGAGCCAAAGCTCTGGGATGTAGGAAATGTATTTGTTTTTTTAAAAAAAAAGGGCAGGGGGTTTGTAATGTTAACTGTGACCCGCGTCACAGCAACCAAGATGCGGCTGATGGAAATGCCATTGCGTAAGCATAATTTACCATTTCAATTATCTTATTCTTAATTTTAATATTCTCATTGAGGTCAATGACTTATGCTAGGCACTAGTGTACTCTTGTCCCTAGGCCTAGGGACCAAACACTCAAGCTAAGCATCTGCATTATTTACTTTTGATTTATTAGGTTTATACTTTTAAATTTTAGTCAAGTCTTGGCTCTGTTAATCTTAACTCTTTCCATGCCAGGGGGTTTTCCACATTTGTGCCAGACACTTTTCGGCGAATGGAAATATTTTAGGGTGTTCTTTTCAATTAATAAATTTTGAATATGAAATTTAGGGAGCAGAGTATAATAATATGTTTAAGATAAAACAATAAGACAATAATATTTCATTGGTAATAAAATGAGATCAAAATACTTTTTTTTAAAAATGCGCACCAAATCTGAACTTATCAGACTACTATATGGTCTAAGCAGCTGATACCCTATTCTGCTTCATTCATCAGAAAGAATATTAATTTTTTATCAGAATGCATTTTAAATTTTGAAAATATTCCATTAACTGACAAAGTTACCCACATGTTTGTGGCGCTAATGTCAACTGAAGAAAACAATTTCTTTGCATATCTATATATAAACAAATGTCATTTTTCTCTTAATCCGCTCCCTAGAATGATTAACACAGTTAATAGTTAGATAAGGATGATGTTGACTTGTCTGGTAGGCTATATCAGTTCCGCAAGATGAAAATAATAAATCAGCTACTATAGACTATGCCCATCAGGGGCGTCATTTCAGGTTTTTTCAAGGGAAAGGGGGGGGGGGGGGGGGGGGGGGGTGGGCGCCAAAACCAAAACTTGTTTGGCTTAAGTTGTTTATTGCTAATCCCCTGCTCTACCCAAATGATGTCCCTGATGCCCATTGTTACGATAGAGCAACACCTGCCTACTCCATGGGAAAATAACAGCGGCTAGAAACTATAATATAATAATTGTCACCTATACTGACAATAATCATATTTATACTTCCACAAAGAATTATATTTAGTCTTTAACAAACTTTTGATTGATTCTGCATTATAAAATTTAAGTGTAAAACTTTTAACTTGTTGATTAACAAGCCAACAAGCTAATGATGCAATAAAATGTTTTTCCTACAATTTAAAGTTATTAAAAATACTGTACATCAGCACAAAGTAAAACGTAGTTATACATTTATTTATATTATAATTCATTTTTGGGGGGCGGTTATAAAATGTTGACATAATTAAATAGTGGGGTCATCGAAAGTTTGACAGTTGTTGACATGGGGGGGAGCGGGTCAAAAATTGCGGAAAAATTGTTGACGTAATTAATGGACAACCCCTTCATAGTAGCAGTGGCCATAGGCAACGAAATAAACTAGAGAAATTTAATTGACGGTATGTCACCGATTGGCATAAATGCGGCCCTGAAGAGTTAATTATTAATCTAAGTCTAAGTAAAATAGTACTTAACTTGGCCACTAGCCATTACTAGGCCATATTCATTATTATTTATAGTATAGTATTATTTTTAGTATTAGTATTATTATTATGTCATAGATACTAGATAGTCATTATGATTATTTTTTTATGATTAGGACAGCAGGCTAGACTGACTACTTTTGCTTTTACTTTTAACTTTTGACAATTTGACGGTTCACTTCATTTTTACTACTTACCTACATTTAAATTATTTGAAATTGGGAAACTGTCTGGGACCTCTGAAAGTGATCAGATTAAATTCATTTTTTAATTGTTTATATTGTAGGCACAAGTTTTCCGGATAGATAAAGAAGTTTGTTTCACTTTGACTACTCTGGCTGAGCCTTGAGCAATGAACTCCAGGTAGATTACTGTGTACTGGTTGCAGTACAGTTATTTTGGGACCTCTTCCAAAAAAACTTTCGGCAAATTGTATTTTACCCTCGAAATTTTCCTCAGGAATCATTTATGATATGCCTTATAATTTTTAGAACCTCAATCCATTGAAGTTTTTAAAAACATCGTACAATAATTTTTAAACATGAAAAAGAGATGTCATTTTTATTTTAAAGTTTTATGGAAAATAAATTCCAACAAAATCTTTATGAAATTGGTTTTAAAATATTTAACAAGAAAATATTCAAATATTTCAAATCAAGGTGTTCTTCCCGAGTCCTGTTCTGATATCATAAATATTATTTACTAGGACCAGGGCTTAACCGCAGTTTTTAAACTGGGTCTGGGTATTTTTAGAAATACCCAATGGGTCCACTAAGTGTTACAAAAAGTTAACTTCTCATTTTCTATAATAAATATATGCCAGCCAATATACCTGCATGCGTTTAAACAATAGGCTTACAAACAGTCCTACAGACAGTCCTACAGACAATCCTACAGACAGTCCTACAGACAGCCCTACAGACAGTTCTACAGACAGTCCTACGCTTACACCATAATCGTTGCTCTTTATTGATTAATATAATAATCGCCATCGAAAATAAGATCAAACTTTTGAAATAAGTTCACGCATGACGCTCGCTGCTTGATAGCTCTCTCTCTCTCTCTCTCCCCCCCCCCCCCACGTTCCCACCTCAGTAATAATAATATAAAACATTATGAGTAGGGGGTGGGGTCGGTTGTGAAAAGGAAGCATCCAACCAGAAGCGAATATCTATATATATCTCAGAGATTATGACCTTTTACTTCACACTTCACGTTCTGAAAATGTTTTAAAGATACACACATTATTTTTAAACACTAGGCCTAATATATAGACTCTAATAATATGTTCACAGTATATTTATGAATTTTTAAAAAAAAATTACGTAAGGGACAACCCATAAGTGACGTCACGCAATTTTTGACACCCCCCCCCCCAATCGTCACAAAAAGTTAGACACCCCCTCCATTATAACGTCACAAACCCCTGCACCCCTGCACCCCCCCCCTCCCCCTCTACCTATAAAATCCATCTGTCCACTACTGTCCTTTACAAATTCTTGTAAAAATCACCTCCCATGGATATCGAGTTACGGCACCTGTGTCAGAAAAAACTAAATTCCCTAGAAAAGTGGTTCTTAAATAAAGGTGCAAAGCGCCCCCCCTG